>JAQFVV010000051.1:4723398-4763658 GCA_028023455.1 Epiperipatus broadwayi
AATAACTAATCAAATGGATATAATTGCATGTATGGAATTTAACTACAGTTATAGCTATTACTTCATATACTTATTATTCTACACATTGTACATGGATTCCACGGATCACATTAGGAGTTACAAAATGCTATACAATTCAATTTGTGATACACATCTGCTAAAATTCATGTATTTGAACTATAAAATGCTTTACATTTAGTTTTATCACACACACACACCGTTAAATGTTATATGTTAATGAATAATACATTTATTTAATTTTATCATTATATGAACTCGCATATGAAGTTCATAAGTTATATTTGTTAGATTTAAATTAATAAAGGTTGAATAAAATATTTATTCAAAAGAATAGCGCTTGCGGAGAAAGCTTAAACAGTACTTAATGAATTCATGAGATATACCAATCTTTATGAGATATTTTGTGAGTCTTTCCAGATTTATATTCCCATGCCAATATTATTTACATTATATTATACATGTTTATTTTAAGCAAGATAAGTAGTACATTAGTTGTCCTGATTATTGTAATATTTTACTAAGCAAGAACCCACATTTGCTAAAGTGTCAGCGTATTCTGAATAATCAGAAGAATTGAGGGGGATGATTTGCACTTTAATGTGAAGTAAATTATAATGTTGTTTTAGTATGTTAAAGGCTTTAATCTGTGCTGGTGGTTAATCCGCAGATTATTTTAATTGCCATTTTGTATTTAACACACATTCCTGCGCTGGTGGTTAATCCGCGGAATTGTGTGATTATACATATGACTTTATGATAGTGTTTAAATACGCAAAACGTTAGTATTATTTAATTCCTACATGTAGATGAATACATCCACAGGAATATGTTTGCTTCACAGATATAAGTTGGGCAAAGTATTTCAGTTAATCTGCCAAATCATCTTCTTCATTTGTAAGCATAATTTATCGGTTAGATTGATAAATGGCAACAGGACATTCTATTCAAGTACTTCATGATAATTAACTGTTGGTTAATTATTATCTACCGGAGTGTAAGTTTACATTTTCATTTTAATTAATGATTACATTATAGCTAAATCATACAGACATCATATTATTTATTATATGATTATAAGTTTACAGTAGGAAGTTATTGAATCTGGAAATGACGTTCAATATTTCATAAGTTAATGCTGAATTTAATAATTGTCTCAATATTCATTATATTAGATTGAAATAAGGTATGATTAGGTTTTTAAATACTGTACCTGTGAGATGTATTGAAGAAAGTCTATTGAACCATCATTTAATTATTTTATTTGTTTATTTATGTTTTATTTAAAATATTGAAATTAACTATTTATTGTTCATAAAGTTTGTAAATAAAGGTTGATTTATAATTAAACTTACTGTGCCGTTGCTATGTGTCATTCATAACATCAGAAATCATAAACTTTGGATGGAGCATACATTATAGAGCATACATTGAATTACATATTATTGTCTACATGATATAAGAATTTATTAATATTTTGAGAAAACATTAAGATGCTTTTCGTCTTTGGTAATATATGATTGGTAAGGTACAATAAAATCCCATTTACCTTTTCCATCATTGTGGCTTTGCGTAGTTGATTCTAGTATAAAATACAAATCAATTATTAAACTTGTGAACAGATTTATTCAATAATGATATGATTAAATATATTTACTTAACATTTTTAAATTTTCATTCGTCAATACAATAAGAGTCTCAATGATATATTAAATTATAAAAGAACCCAATTATTCATGTTTATTAATTGCAAAGCTTTACCTGGACTAGCATCTGTCTTAGAAATCATATAGATGATTTAAAATTTCATAATCTTATGTAGTTCCACAAATTACGCTATCTTGTACATGGTCGGCCATAGGGTCGCATACCATAAAAATCGCAAATTGAGGTTTAAGGGTGATAAAATTGCACTTATAATTTGTTTAATATGTTTTATAATAATACTATGATAGGTCTTCGCGGTATACCCTGGCTGCGATCAAATAAATTATAAAAAGTTAGGTTAATTCATTAATTTTGTCTGTAGTAAATTGCCCCAGATGTTGATTGTGGTCTTTTGTGCATAAAATAAATAGTATGATATGCTTTTGGATACAGCTCTTAATAGCTGATAATGTGCAATGAGAGTTGATCAGTGACCAAGGTTGTAATTCCTAGTGCACTTACGTTATGTAGTTGAGATTACACAATTTACGGTTACAATTTATAGTGCCGCAACAAGTACGGCATGATGATGGGTAGTTGGAGGGGTGATGGAAGGTTGGTTACCACCTTTGTGAGCCATCAGGGTGGACGGCTCCGGGGATTTTGGTTACAATATATATATATATATATATATAATATACAAATCAATATATATATCAAAATACAGTACAATTTATATAAATTATATTCTTTTAGAAGTACTTTCGACTATACACTTTGTAGTCTTTATCAACTATATAACGTTGAATAATCAAAATGAGACAACCCTTAACAATACCCATAGTTCAATTCAGATTTCCCACAATTCTGTTATCTTAACATTTGATGACTGGCGATTCATTAACATTTGACGATTTCTTGAAATCAACATAGCCTCTTTTATTTTACGTTTATTATGACAACGTTCAATTTGAATAATTTTCATATTTTTATAATCAAATTTAAATCCATATTGACAAGATTTATTATGATCAAATATAACAGATGATGAAGGTTTATTTACATCTGTTCCATATTGATTATCTTTTTGAATTCTATTATATAAAAGCATATGTTCTTTTATTCTTTTCTCAAATGTACACTTAGATTCACCAATGTATGGTACGCCACATCCACATATCAATCTATATATAATAGAATTTTGATTAAACTTTGAATTTTGAATTTTAGAATTATTAAGCAATCTATTTATGTTATTTGTAGAGAAAAAAGCAATATGACACAAACCATTATAAATTTTCCTAATAATCTTGACCTGCTCATCTGATATAAATGGCATTGAAATCCATTTCATTTTGATATTTTTATTTTTAATTTTATTATAGTGTTGATTTCTTTTAAATCCTTTAATAATATTAGCAATAGCATTTTTATAATAACCAATTTTCAACAAGTCATTAACAAATAAATGTACATTTTTAATTTTATCACTAGAATATTTGCATAATTTTTCATTTCGAAATAAGAATGATTTCAATCCAGACAGCTTATGACACATAGGTACATGTGATTCATATGGAATAAAACCTCTAGTTTCAATTGGTTTAATTAACATAAGATAATCCAAACTGTAATCATTAAGAGTAACTTGAATATATAAGAATTTTATGGAATTGTATTTCTCTTTAGTTATAACCCATTTTATATCCTTAATCTCATTTAATTCATTAAATAAATTGATTATTAATTCTTGTTTTCCACAAATAAATACATCATCCACATATCTATGATATACTTTAAGTTCTTGATATTTCAATTGTTTTAAAATTTTACTTTTATATGTTGATATAACAAAATTACAAATTTGAGCAACAGCAGGAAGACCCATTGGCCAACCAAAATTCATTTTATAATATTCATTATTAAAATTAACATAAATATTTTTATCAATAAACTGTAATACTTTTATAATAAAATTTATAATATCAGACTTTACATTTTTTGAAACAAGAGCATTATAAATAATATTAATTGACTCTATTCTATCTATTGATCCATACATTTATAAATTTCATGCGAGATGTATCAATAATTTATTATTTCACTATTTTGAAATTTAAGCTTTTTCATTTGATCCATAACTTTTTCATTATATTTCGCTCTTGTAAACAAACACATACGAAGGCCCTTGTCCTCATTTAAACACACTGAGTCATTATTTAATAAGAGACTTTTAAATTTATTAATTTGACTTAACCATTTATCATTCCTATTATATTTAAAGTTTTTATTTTTAACTTCTTTAACAATGTTATTACAAATATTTGCATCACCCTTAATCACACTAAATGAATGTTCTATTGCAGAATTCAATTCAAGATTACAATTTTTCCATCTACCACCAACATATTTCGATCCGAAATTTAAAATATATTTTTGACTGAAATCCAAATTTATACCAGACAAGTTCACATAATTTTGATCATTCATTTTATCCGGAAAATTTTTATGAAACAAATGTTCAATTTTCTTGTTAAATTTATCAACATTTTTTAAATAAAATTTATCAAAAAATTTTTGACAAAAACACTTATAGTTAAACCAATCATCACAATTTTTCATCAAAATAAAATGATTTAAAGCCGTTAAATATTTCCGTTGATGAAATAGCAAACATTTGCATTGCTTAATCATATTCTTTAAAATAATTTCCTTTATATCGTTAGTAATTTTATCTGATAATTTGCAAGATTTGTTTATTTTTACTAAACAGCAATTCGGGAAAACTTCTAAATCACGACAGGCATTTAAAAAGTTTAATCTACATTTTAACGTAATAATCTTTAACGTTACCTTCCGCCATTCTTTTAAAATCCACGTTTTACTTAGAATCTTTGAATCCATTATATATGTAAGAAATATAGTTTGATATCTGTATTCGTTTCACAA
Organism: Epiperipatus broadwayi; assembly: GCA_028023455.1. Taxonomy (NCBI): domain Eukaryota; kingdom Metazoa; phylum Onychophora; class Udeonychophora; order Euonychophora; family Peripatidae; genus Epiperipatus; species Epiperipatus broadwayi. The sequence goes on from JAQFVV010000051.1 coordinate 4,728,013, forward strand.
TATATGTAATATACAAATCAATATATATATATCAAAATACAGTGCAATTTATATAAATTATATTCTTTTAGAAGTACTTTTGACTATACACTTTGTAGTCTTTATCAACTATATAATGTTGAATAATCAAAACGAGACAACCCTTAACAATACCCATAGTTCAATTCAGATTTCCCACAATTCTGTTATCTTAACATTTGATGACTGGCAATTCATTAACATTTGACGATACGTAAAATAAAAGAGGCTATGTTGATTTCAAGAAATCGTCAAATGTTAATGAATTGCCAGTCATCAAATGTTAAGATAACAGAATTGAGGGAAATCTGAATTGAACTATGGGTATTGTTAAGGGTTGTCTCGTTTTGATTATTCAACATTATATAGTTGATAAAGACTACAAAGTGTATAGTCGAAAGTACTTCTAAAAGAATATAATTTATATAAATTGTACTGTATATTGATTTGTATATTACATATATTGTGAAACAAATACAGATATCAAACTTTATTTATTACATATATAATGGATTTAAAGATTCTAAGAAAAACATGGATTTTAAAAGAATGGTGGAAGGTAACGTTAAAGATTATTACGTTAAAATGTAGATTAAACTTTTTAAATGCCTGTCGTGATTTAGAAGTTTTCCCGAATTGCTGTTTAGTAAAAATAAACAAATGTTGCAAATTATCAGATAAAATTACTAACGATATAAAGGAAATTATTTTAAAAAATATAATTAACTAATGCAAATGTTTGCTATTTCGTCAACGGAAATATTTAACGGCTTTAAATCATTTTATTTTGATGAAAAATTGTGATGATTGGTTTAACTATAAGTGTTTTTGTCAAACATTTTTTGATAAATTTTATTTAAAAAATGTTGATAAATTTAACAAGAAAATTGAACATTTGTTTCATAAAAATTTTCCGGATAAAATGAATGATCAAAATTATGTGAACTTGTCTGGTATAAATTTGGATTTCAGTCAAAAATATATTTTAAATTTTGGATCAAAATATGTTGGTGGTAGATGGAAAGATTGTAATCTTGAATTGAATTCTGCAATAGAACATTCATTTAGTGTGATTAAGTGTGATGCTAATATTTGTAATAACATTGTTAAAGAAGTTAAAAATAAAAACTTTAAATATAATAGGAATGATAAATGGTTAAGTCTAATTAATAAATTTAAAAGTTTCGTATTAAATAATGACTTAGTGTGTTTAAATGAGGACAAGGGCCTTCGTATGTGTTTGTTTACAAGAGCGAAATATAATGAAAAAGTTATGGATCAAATGAAAAAGCTTAAATTTCAAAATAGTGAAATAATAAATATTGATACATCTCGCATGAAATTTATAAATAAAATTTTAAAAAAAACTAAGAATAAAGCTATTGATAGTCATACATATTATAACTTATATCCATCATCTGCTATTTGCCCTAGGATATTTTCAAATATAAAGCTACATAAAGAAAATTATCCATTGAGATTGATGGTTGATTTTGGTGGTGCATATTATTATCAAACATGTAGATATATTGAATTATTACTTCAAGATATTTTAGGTTTTGGAGAATATACTGTTTCATCATCGTTTGATTTTGTAGATAAAATTAAGAATATAAATATAGATTTACATGACACAATTTGTACTTTTGATATAAATGAAATGTATGGATCAATAGATAGAATAGAGTCAATTAATATTATTTATAATGCTCTTGTTTCAAAAAATGTAAAGTCTGATATTATAAATTTTATTATAAAAGTATTGCAGTTTATTGATAAAAATATTTATTTAATTTTAATAATGAATATTATAAAATAAATTTTGGTTGGCCAATGGGCCTTCCTGTTGTTGCTCAAATTTGTAATTTTGTTATATCAACATATGAAAGTAAAATTTTAAAACAATTGAAATATCAAGAAATTAAAGTATATCATAGATATGTGGATGATGTTTTTATTTGTGGAAACCAAGAATTAATAATCAATTTATTTAATGAATTAAATGAGATTAAGGATATAAAATGGGTTATAACTAAAGAGAAATACAATTCCATAAAATTCTTAGATATTCAAGTTACTCTTAATGATTACAGTTTGGATTATCTTATGTTAATTAAACCAATTGAAACTAGAGGTTTTATTCTATATGAATCACATGTACCTATGTGTCATAAGCTGTCTGGATTGAAATCATTCTTATTTCGAAATGAAAAATTATGCAAATATTCTAGTGATAAAATTAAAAATGTACATTTATTTGTTAATGACTTGTTGAAAATTGGTTATTATAAAAATGCTATTGCTAATATTATTAAAGGATTTAAAAGAAATCAACACTATAATAAAATTAAAAATAAAAATATCAAAATGAAATGGATTTCAATGCCATTTATATCAGATGAGCAGGTGAAGTTTATTAGGAAAATTTATAATGGTTTGTGTCATATTGCTTTTTTCTCTACAAATAACATAAATAGATTGCTTAATAATTCTAAAATTCAAAATTCAAGTTTAATCAAAATTCTATTATATAAAGATTGATATGTGGATGTGGTGTACAATACATTGGTGAATCTAAGTGTACATTTGAGAAGAGAATAAAAGAACATATGCTTTTATATAATAGAATTCAAAAAGAGAATCAATATGGAACAGATGTAAATAAACCTTCATCATCTGTTATATTTGATCATAATAAATCTTGTCAATATGGATTTAAATTTGATTATAAAAATATGAAAATTATTCAAATTGAACGTTGTCATAATAAACGTAAAATAAAAGAGGCTATGTTGATTTCAAGAAATCGTCAAATGTTAATGAATCACCAGTCATCAAATGTTAAGATAACAGAATTGTGGGAAATCTGAATTGAACTATGGGTATTGTTAAGGGTTGTCTCGTTTTGATTATTCAATGTTATATAGTTGATAAAGACTACAAAGTGTATAGTCGAAAGTACTTCTAAAAGAATATAATTTATATAAATTGTACTGTATTTTGATATATATATATTGATTTGTATATTACATATATTGTGAAACGAATACAGATATCAAACTTTATTTATTATACATATATATATATATAATTACAGTTCTAAATGCATACAATGAGATTTACTCTCTGTTACACTAAATAATCCATATACTACCCAGTCGTGTTGTTCAATAATTTATGTAATAAGAGAGTAACTGCCCTATATTATTCCCTATATTGTTGAATAAAGAATAATCATTATTAACTTTAGCTAGAAGATGAAACGCTAAACACATGAGTTATATACAATTATTTTAAACAAATTGTTATTTTTAATTTACAAAGTGATGTTATTTTTATCCATTTTAAACTTTATAAAAAGGATTCAAATAGTAAATATTTAAAGGTAAACAGTTACATCGTATGAATATATTTAAATGTTTAAGATGATTCTCATAAAGTGAATGTTAAAATAGTTAGAAATAGCTTTACTTTATAAATTAAAATATCATTTATATAAAATTCATTTTCCACTAATATATTGGTTGATTTAATACTGCTTTCCTTTAGGCAGTTTTCCAAGACAATTGTCTCTATATGAAGGAGCTTTAGGTGCAGTTATTCTATTACTAAATAAATTATCAAATATTGTGACCAGAGAATAGATCAGTTACTTGTAGCAGCGGTCTTTTTAATATAATAATCTTGAGCATTAAATACTGACACACAACCATTATATATATTGTAACAGAATAAATATGAAGATATACTCTTCTTTTAATGCCCTACAAATTTGGAATCCATTTATAACAGAACAAATATAATGGCAATAAGAAATAAAAAACTTTAATATAATCTTAATGCAAATATAGCCCTATCATTGGGCACTATTTGCAACAGAATAAAAATATACCTTGAAATTGAACACAGTGTACAAAAGAATAAACATATAGGTTTTACTGCATTCTAAGTCATAACCTAATTATTGATTATCATTTGTAACAGAATAAAAAGATAAATGAACGAAAAACAATTCTAATGTGTTAATGCCTGTGAATTGTAGAATTATTTGCAACAGTATAAAAATAATAAGCTGAAGTGAATATCAATTAATGAATAAAAATCTAACACTTAAGTTAATAAAACAATGATAATAATCTATACTGTAAACTCATGAATTCAAATAGTACTTAGAGCAAATAGATAATAAGAAAAATCATTATTTTCAACTGCCCTAAAATATAAGCATTATTTGCCATTGATAAAGATATAGGAATAAAACCAAATAGTATTATCTTATAAATAACAATCCATGCATATTATATATTCCACTTATAATATAAGAAAAATAATGACAAAGAATTAGACAGATAAACCTTAATATTTCTTATGAATCAAAACACTGTTTATAATAATACAAACTTACATTAAAAGTTAAATGTTATTTATATTTATTCTTAGACAAAATAATTAATAGATGGAAGAGATATATATAATGCACCAATTGCTTCTTTATTATAATTAAATTAAATAAAAGTAATGCTAACTCAGCCATGCTATTTTACTAATACCAATACACTCTTATTAATTAAGTCAATTATAATAGGGTTAAATGCTCAATAATAATACAAAATCAATTAACATGTAAAATTAAGAGCGTGCTAATAGCTCTAAACAAGCTTTTTTTTTGTTATTATTACTAAAATCAATTAACCTAACATATCTCTCCACTTTCATCAACTTATAATACTATAAAATAAAATTTTATTAAATAGCATTAAAATTTATAATATCCAATCACATCAATATATAAAATAAATGATAGATTCCTATGTGATGCTTAGTCAAACACAATTGACAAATCATATCCAATTATTCTTCAGTTTAACCCTTTCTTAGTGTAGCAGACTCAAACATTTCAGCATTTTCTGACTTTTTTTTGTCTCACACATTAACGTACAATATATGATTAAATGATTATTATTTATCAGAAAATAATAAATTTGACTTTATTTGATAGATATTTTTGTTTAATACTGAAATAAATTTTAAATGGTAACATTTTGTTTCTATAAATATTAAAAAAATGAGAATGTAATCAAAACAAAAAGATTACACGTCATCATTTCAGAAAGATTTTTTCAATTTTTCAAAATCAATGAAATCTTTCTTATTTATGATTATTTTTAAAAATTTAAATGAATATTTATTTATTTCACTTATATCTAATGGATTATGCTTTAAAAGCTTAAAAGTTTTGAATATTTATTGCAAAATTGTGATATTTTCATACTCATAAGTATAAGTAGATTGCTTATGTGGAAACTAAACTTGTAATATCTTAAGGCCATATTCACATTAGCTGCAGATATAACATTATATTTTTGAAAATAAAATATTTCCAGTCAAAATAAGTTATTAATAATTTATATTTCTTAATATCTAATCAATATAGTGTAAATTATTGTAAAAACTATCTAAAACAGTATTAAAATCACAAATAAACATGGTTTTGGTCAATGGGACTATTTTTTATAAACAATGTACGTTTGTATCTCACTTCCAAGTCTCATGATTTAATAAATATTTATTTATTTATTTTTATAAACTGAACATTATTATTATTTTATTAATTTGAGCTAGTACAATCTTTAATATCTATGCAGAATACTTTATTTATCAATTATTTGCATTTAACTGAGTGTAATCATTAACTGAGCTAGAACCACTTTATTTTGATATTATATTTTCCCAGAAGTGAGGGTGCACATGCAAGGTCAGAATATATATATATATATATATATATATATATATATATATATATTGAAACAGTAAGATTCGTATTCGAATCTTAAGCTTCACCTTTTTCTGTCGTCTCTCACTGAGCGGTCGATCCCGCCCAAATTTAAACTTTTTGGTATCGAATTGTGTGTGTAGCAATATTAAAAATGTATAAATATATGTAGAATTCAGCATAAACATGCACACATTTCAATCTCAAATTAAAGGCAATAAATGGGGATAAGATAATATAATTTAGATTTCTTTTAGTTATATAATTTTGTATAATTTTAATAATTTATTTTGGATTATAAAGTTCGTATTTGTTGCTTTGTTTAAATTTCATTTAATAATAATTCTAAAAAAAATCTGATGTAATATTTAATTAAAAGTTAAAATAATCTTATGTTCCCTTTTTGTCTTTGAAATTTAAAAGCATCGGTCAGTGATAGATAATAGATTAATTAAAGAAAATTTTCCCAAAATGTAATTAGTAAATGTAAAATGTAAACAATAGAACGGCAGCTTTCTTTAATTAAAAAGAACAAAATGCATTGATTATCCTCAGGGCAGATTAAGTAGAACCTAAAAATACCTTAACAAAAATGTGAAAGATCAAGATAAAAAGAGAGGCCATCTTAGACTTGCTGGAGACATTCGCTTAAAAAACTTTAGCTTTGCTCTCGATCACTGAGAGTCTCCAAAATATAAAAATAAATTGTTCCTGCCAAGGTATGACTGAGTAAAAGCACCTAGATTATTCTCCATCTGGAGATGGCCTATCAGATGCCGAACTTTCCATTGCCCATCATAAATTCACCATGAAGATCTGCTTCCTGAAATAAATGAGAAAGCTGCTGCTGCTGTGAAAGTAAATGAAATATCTAAATACAAGAAAGAATTGCCACTCTTAAACTTTTTGCTGCTAAACTAATGGAATCAGAAAACTTCTTATAAAACAGGTACCTGTCTGTGTTCAAAATCTAGAGTACTCTAATAACATGCTATAGCTCTTTTTCATATTACTTATCTAAATTATAAAATGTAAAAACTATCATTTGTATAACTAAAATTGAATAATTAATGTAATGTGTAAATATCTCTAATAATCTAGCTTACCTCACTCTATCTTTCTTGGGTGCATATTTCTATAATCTACATTTTTATCTATAGTTATTATTTAATTATTGCATGCTCATAATGGTCTCAATTTTCAAAGTTTAAATCTATGATCACTTAAAACAATGAATGCATGTCAAATTTTCATTAATATTTACTTTCCTAAATAACTTAACTTTTATATAAATCGACACACATTCAGTGCATCATTTATTGTAATGCAGGGTCTACTACTTCGCAAATGGCTGGCATATTAGTTGTAATAACTCCCAGTTTATATAGGTTTTGTATTTATTAAATCTTAATGAATAATTCTAGAAAATTACATTTCTTTGAGAGTCACCAACGTTGTTTAGTAAATGTTGATAATGTAGGGCAGAGTTAGAAATCTATTTAAATCTCATCATAATCATTTATACATTATACATGTGTTACGTTTTAGAGATGCGATGACCCATTCTGCCATGAAATTTTCGGATTCTTCAGGGTTGAAATTAACCCCAGTTGTCCTACACAAGAAGGCATAATGGGTGCTCCCATAGGACTTGACATCATGCAGCCAGCCGGAAAACTGCGACATGGACCACTTGTCTCTGGTTATGTTTATGTGACACCTTACTTCATCGGGCCAATGGCAGAGACCAGCCCGACATTCTTATAAACTCATTCACGGCATTGCAGTTTCGATATATTGCCATTCCATATCACCTTTATAAAATGTACCATGTGTTCCTTTACTTAGTTTTTTTATTCTATATATCACTCCACCTCTGCACTATCTTCATAATTCACTCTCAAATAAATGTTTGCCCTTAGTCATAAAATAAATATTTTAATTAAAAAAATATATGTCCACCGCTACTCTCAAATCTTACTTTAGACTCTTACATTGCATAGGTATAAATCCCTCCAGGCATGCATTAGAAATACTTACTCGAGAATTTTAGGTAGCTAGATTATGCCTTCAAATAAGTGAATTCCTTTTGTAAACATTACAGTATTGGAAATACCACTACTGAGTCCTCAAGATAAATAATGTCTAAACAAATAAATGTATTCCTTTTGTAAACATTACAGTATCAGAAATACCGCTACTGAAGTCCTCAATATAAAATAATGTCTAAATAAATAAATGTGTTCTTTAAAATATAATCATGTCACAAATCCCGTTACTGAAGCTTTGAATCCATAAAATATTATTAGTAAATGATTGTTTTATTAAAATGTATTAATAAATAATTTTAAACTATACGTCTGCAGTTACGTTTCATTTATTCGATACCCATTCTATATAATATTTCCTCGATTATGTAAATATGAATGTTTAATTAATATTAGTTTGATTATTGGCTAACTCGAGAATAAAATCATGAATCTCTTGCATATCCCTGACCACTGTGCCTAAGGAAATATTTACTAATGTCGCATCAGATGCATTGTTTCGTGGATTGTATTGTGGAACCGAGAAACTATGTTCGACCTCAGTAACATGGGTGGCTTCGCTACCTCGATAGTGCTGCTGTTCTGTGTGGTGGTCGAATTCTGCACTATGTTTACAAGTCACACGTTTTCTGACTGTTACATAGTAGAATTTTTTTTTAGCGTTCGGCACTTTCCAACGTGGAGCTTTTGATACAAAAAACCCATATATACCCTGAGCAAAATATAACACATAAATTTCTTTTAGCGTTCATTACTCGAGTTAGCTAATTATTCTATATATATATGATTTTGTTTTGATAAAAATAATGAAAAAAAAAAATCAAGTGAAATAATGTGGGTCGAGTGAATGAAAGGACAGCAGGCATAATAACAAATTTAAGGAAAGCAGGGATGTGTGTGTAAGTTAAGAAGGAATGAAGATACTTGGATCTAATGAAATATTTTTTTTATATACATATGTCAAAAAAAAAGTTATCTGTTGCTAAATGAGAAAGCAGGTAGCATTGAATAATTTAGTCAACCACCGTTATATATATATAGCATAGACAGCAGAAGCTTGTTATATATGTTAATAGTAAATATTTTGTTAAAGTACAAATATATATATCATAGACAGCAGTGGCTTATTATACGCGTTACCAGTAGTTCGCTATAATATATATGTTAAATATGTTAAACACAGCAATATAGAGATAGGGCAATGTAGAGTAGGTGAGGGCAGCAAAAGAGTGTTATAGGGCCAATATACCAGTGGGGAGTAGTCAAATGCTAGTAGTATAAAATAAATAATTCATATTAAGAAAATGGAATCAGAAAATATTGATATACAGCAAGTAGATTTACCTGAAGCTTTGGAGTCGACACCCGAGAGAAGGGAAGCTCTGCAACAATACAGAGGATCAATGGACTTTAATTTCAAGTTCATGGAGGAAATACTCAGACAGAATATGCAAGAAATGAAGGAAATGTATGAGGAGGAAATGAGAAAAAGAAGAGATGAAGAATCAAAGCAGAGACAGGAAGAAGGAAAGATAAGAGTTAGAGAGTATCAGGAAATTCAAAAATTTGTCTTGTGAGAGTTAGGAATGATAGCAAATGAATATAGAATAACCCAAGTCAATAAAGATGGGGGAAATATAAGGCCAAGGGAGGTTAGACCTCAAAGCTACTTAGGAAAGATTATTCAGATAAAAATCTTTAGAGGAGAGACAGGAGAAAATCCTCAAACCCACTTAGAGAGCTTACAAAGTTTCTTTCAAGTGCATAAGGCAAAAGCAGGTGAACAGATTGCTATTATCAGTTACCATTTACAGGGCTATGCCAAATACTGGTGGGATATGGTGAAATGAAAACTTAAAACTATAGAGAAGTACACAGATGCGTTAATGAAACAATATTGGAGCAACGAGCATCAAAGCGGTATCTACAATACGCTCTGCCAGGAAAAATATGGGGCAATACCCCAAGAGACGCACACACAGTTTTTCCTCTGCCAAGCAAACCAGTTTAAATCCCTTACAATGTTTGCCTTTTCGGATTCACACATCATAGGGACCATCCAGTGTAGTATGCCGCTAACCATCCAACAATTAATGGCAGGCAGTCAGATCAAAGACATAGAAGAAATGATTGAATTTCTCACTACATTGGATTTTAACTATTGAACCAAAGAACCACCAGATAAAAGGCAAAGATTAGAAAACCCAAGGCCACAGTCATCAATGATGAGTGATTGGTATTATCCACCTGACCCAGGGTTGTAAAAATATTAGACTATTAGGATAGTTATTAAACGTATATGAAAATATTAAAATGAACTTGATATAATGAACTTGGATGAATGGATTGTACTTTAGTCAAATAGGGTTTTAGATAGAAATTTTTATATATATATATATTATTGTTTTAATTACTATTACTCTTAAAATTTTTTTTTTTATATTATACTAACTAATCCTATTCTAAGAATTTTTTTATATATATATACATTCAGTTTAACTAATTATTACTATGATTTTAACCAGACACGGCCACATTATGCCATTTTAATTAAACTATAAATTCTAGATCCGGGTATATAAATTGTTCGTTGCTTCATGTAATCTCTGCTTTCTATATTTCAATATATCTGTAAAAAAAAAATAATTTTTTCATATTTAAATTATGTAATGTAAAAATTTTTTTCTTTTTTGCCTCCTTTGTTCTTCCTTAATTGTTCACGGGAAGTACGGGGAAATGAAACAGTAAGATTCGTATTCGAATCTTAAGTTTCACCTTTTTCTGTCATCTCTCACTGACCGGTCTATCCCGCCCAAATTTAAACTTTTTGGTATTGAGTTGTGTGTGTAGCAATATTAAAAATGTATAAATATATGTAGAATTCAGCATAAACATGCACACATTTCGATCTCAAATTAAAGGCAATAAATGGGGATAAGATAATATAATTTAGATTTCTTTTAGTTATATAATTTTGTATAATTTTAATCATTTATTTTGGATTATAAAGTTCATATTTGTTGCTTTGTTTAAATTTTGTTTAATAATAATTCCAGAAAAATCTGATGTAATATTTAATTAAAAGTTAAAATAATCTTATGTTCCCTTTTTGTCTTTGAAATTTAAAAGCATCGGTCAGTGATAGATAATATATTAATTAAAGAAAATTTTCCCAAAATGTAATTAGTAAATGTAAAATGTAAACAATGGAATGGCAGCTTTCTTTAATTAAAACCAACAAAATGCATTGATTATCCTCAGGGCAGATTAAGTAGAACCTAAAAATACCTTAACAAAAATGTGAAAGATCAAGATAAAAAGAGAGGCCATCTTAGACTTGCTGGAGACATTCACTTAAAAAACTTTAGCTTTGCTCTCGATCACTGAGAGTCTCCAAAATATAAAAATAAATTGTTCCTGCCAAGGTATGACCTAGTAAAAGCACCTAAATTATTCTCCATCGGGAGATGGCCTATCAGATGCCGAACTTTCCATTGCCCATCATAAATTCACCATGAAGATCTGCTGCCTGAAATAAATGCGAAAGCTGCTGCTGCTGTAAAAGTAAATGAAATATCTAAATACAAGAAAGAATTGCCACTCGTGAACTTTTTGCTGCTAAACTAATGGAATCAGAAAACTTCTTATAAAACAGGTACCTGTCTGTGTTCAAACTCTAGAGTACTCTAATAACATGCTATAGCTCTTCTTCATATTACTTATCTAAATTATAAAATGTAAAAACTATCATTTGTATAACTAAAATTGAATAATTAATGTAATGTGTAAATGTCTCTAATAATCTAGCTTACCTCACTCTATCTTTCTTGGGTGCATATTTCTATAATCTACATTTTTATCTATAGTTATTATTTAATTATTGCATGCTCATAATGGTCTCAATTTTCAAAGTTTAAATCTATATGATCGCTTAAAACAATGAATGCATGTCAAATTTTCATTAATATTTACTTTACTAAATAACTTAACTTTCATATAAATTGATACTCATTTAGTGCATCATTTATTGTAATGCAGGATCTACTACTTCGCAAATGGCAGGCATATTAGTTGTAATAACTCCCAGTTTATATAGGTTTTGTATTTATTAAATCTTAATGAATAATTCTAGAAAATTACATTTTTTTGAGAGTCGCCAACATTCTTTAGTAAATGTTGATAATGTAGGGCTGAGTCAGAAATCTATTTAAATCTCATCATAATCGTTTATACATTATACATGTGTTACGTTTTAGAGACGCGATGACCCATTCCGCCGTGCAATTTCCGGATTCTTCAGGGTTGAAATTAACCCCAGTCATCCTACACAAGCGGGCATAATGGGTGCTTCCATAGGACTTGACAATGTCATGCAGCCAGCTGGCAAACTGTGACATGGACCACTTGTCCCTGGTTATGCTTATGTGACACCTTACTTCTTCGGGCCGATGGCAGAGACCAGCCTGACATTCTTATAAACTCATTCACGGCATTGCAGTTTTGATATACTGCCATTCCATATCACATTTCTAAAGCAGACCACATGTTCCTTTACCTAGTTTTATTATTCTATATATCACTCCGCCTCTGCATTATCTTCATAATTCACTCTCAAATAAATGTTTGCCCTTAGTCATAAAATAAATATTTTAATTAAATAAATATTTGTCTGCCGCTACTCTTAAATCTTACTTTAGACTCTTACATTGCAAAGGTATAAATCTCTCCAGGCATGCATTAGAAATACTTACTCGAGAATTTTAGGTAGCTAGATTATGCCTTCAAATAAGTGAATTCCTTTTGTAAACATTACAGTATCGGAAATACCGCTACTGAAGTCCTCAATATAAAATAATGTCTAAGTAAATAAATGTATTCTTTAAAATATAATCATGTCGCAAATCCTGCTACTGAAGCTTTGAATCCATAAAATATTATTAGTAAATGATTGTTTTATTAAAATGTATTAATAAATAATTTTAAACTATACGTCTGCAGTTACGTTTCATTTATTCGATACCCATTCTATATAATATTTCCTCGATTATGTAAATATGAATGTTTAATTAATATTAGTTTGATTATTGGCTAACTCGAGAATAAAATCATGAATCTCTTGCATATCCCTGACCACCGTGCCTAAGGAAATATTTACTAATGTCGCATCAGATGCATTGTTTCGTGGATTGTATTGTGGAATCGATAAACTATGTTCGAACTCAGTAACACGGGTGGCTTCACTACCTCGATGGTGCTGCTGTTCTGTGTGGTGGTCGAATTCTGCACTATGTTTATGAGTCACACATTTTCTGACTGTTACAATATATATATATTGTAACCTTTCTATTTGGTACATCATTAAATGATAGTTGTTAATAGTCAATTTAAATAGAAATGCAAAATTTTATGTAATGACTGATAAAAAAAAACCTATTATTTAATTTGTAGAAGAACTTAAATACATTGTTTCTTTAATGCTTAATTTGAGTTAACTTTCATTAAATAGATATAATCTATATAAATTATAATTGTGAGCTTTAAATTGTACTGTTAATTTTAAAATAAAAGGGTAAATAATGGTTAAGGTAAAGTAAAGTATTTTTAATTAGTAGTTATAATGAATAAAATTAGTATTTCATATAATTATTAATAATAAATTTGAAAATGGTTAGTTTTTATTTTAAAATTATTTAATTAGTGATGAAATAAATAAGGAGTATGTGAGTTGTGTTAATAAACATACACACCCATTTATTTAATAATAAATAAAATTTACTTATCATCAATTTGGTTGTTATTTAAATAATAAATGTCACTTTAATCATATAGATTTCATAAAATTTTATAAAATCAATAATTAGAATCATAACACAAATTACTAAACTTAGCTGTTATCCATATTATATTTCAAGATAGCAGAACTTTGTCTGAGATTTCTAAAAGTAAAATAATCATTTTTTCTTCTGGTGAAAATTTTGCGAAACTTTTTTTTTGTACGACTTTAAAATTCATGTATTTATATTCTAATATTTCAGTTACAAAAAAATCAAAAGATGGCAGAAAAAATCAGATAATCAGCATTCTAAAGAAATTGAAACTCTGGTTTTGATGAATAGACATTATTTATTTGGTGATCACAAACTTTGCTGAGTGTATTTGCTGGAAATATTGTGACCATTGAGAAAATATTATGGTCATCTAATAACTTGATGTTTTTCAAAGTATATGATTATATTTGTATTGTAAATATGTAATGATTATTAAAAATCAAAAAGAATATTATTACATATTTATTTTTTACAGAAACATTTTATATTTAAATATAAAAAAATATATTCTTCAGAATATTGTTACTATAAAGATTAAAGTTGTGGGAAAATATAGCTTTCTTAAAATGAGGTCATTCACTAGATTGTTATTATATTTAGGGATATCTGAAAAACTGCAGAAAATTGTAAACTTTTAAAGCATAAATTGATAGATTTAGTAGTTATTAAAAATGCATTCAGATTTTTAAATAAAACATAAAACAAAAAAGATTTCATTCATTTTATACATTGAATCAGCTCCATCTAAAATGTGATGATGTACCAGCATTTTATTCTAAATAAATATAATTTTTAAAATAATTCCAAAAATCAAATGAGATTTTTTAAAATATATTTAATTTATAAACAAAAATATCTATAAATTATGGTCAAATTTATTATATTCTGATAAATAATAATGATTTTATATCAAAATGAAAGTTGTAAGCTTAAATCCAGTGAGAACAAAGAAATGTCAGAATCCAGAAGAGTTAAAATTTGATTTTAAATAAAGATTATTTTCTTACTAAAATATAATTTAAAGTTTCTATTATCAAAATGAATAAATATTAATTTAATAATATTATATTTAATTCATTTTTAAAATTAAAGACAGTAAGTAATATTTATTTTGTCTACACACCTGAAGTTAATTAACCAATCAGATATTGTAAAAATTTTCATATAAATGTAAGATAAGCAGGCAATTAAGGAAAATAATCAATAAATTATTTGAAAAGGAAACTGTATTTTTATCATAAAATCTTTATGTGTAAATTTATTAAAATTTTATTATTTTAGTAGTAAAAGTTTATAATAATAATTCTAAACACATGGAATTTATTTTAAGAATTTTGTTAAGTAACTTTGTCATGGAATAAAAAGCAAACTATCCTCATTGGTATTCTACATATTCTAACTATAAACTTATGATAATAGTTAAACAAAACTTCATTCACTTGGTTAAAATTTACTTCAAAAAGAAAAAAATGCATATTAATAAAACATTTTTGCTACCTAAAATGAAAAGATGTCAAAAATGTATTTATTAATTTTTATCTGCCTTATGGTCAAAAACTTTTTCTTCTAAATCTTATCTTTAATAATGATAGAGATAATTACTTAAATTCAATTAAGACTATTGATATTTAAAGATATGAATTTATTTATGCCATTATTAATATGATAATTGCCTAAGTGAAGAAGAGAAAGTATTGTTATTAATGAATAATTCATGTTCGGATTTTATACATATTTTAAAATTATGATATAATTAATGGTGAAAAGTGTGGAGGGGAGACAACAGGAGGAATATTTTTTTTTATTTCAAGAAGCTGAAGAAAACTTTTTGTTTGTAATATTTTAGTTGGATTGACTATACTAAATACTAAAAATTATTTATTTCATATGTTATTGTTAGATTTCAATATTTCAAAATTTTTTGTATAATAAAATTTTTTTTTTTGATTATAATTCTATAATGGGAAAAAGATAACATTCACAAGAAAATCATCAGTAATAATCATAAAATATTATGATTATAGTAATATTTTTAAATAAAATATAAGATATTGATATTTAATTTTAAGTATAAAATCAGATATGATAAATTTGTGTGATATTTATAATACATGAATGTAAATGAAAGTATATGATAAAGTATTGAATATATTTAATATAATATTAATATGAGTGTATAAGAATATATATGATTGATCTTTTTATAAGTTAAAGATAAATGATTATTATATTTATGATAAATTATATCATAAAACTATTTGTTTGTTTTTAATCTTCTTGGTATATTAAAAGTATTATAAGATGTTAATAACAAATTTAGATCTTATTAAATAAATGATAAATTATATTTTATGTGATGGAAGTATTTCAAATGAAGTGTCAGATTCAAAGTAGTGGTACAGGAAAATATATTCATTGAAAATCCTGTAATGCTGATTTAGGTTAAATATGATTCAGTATAGAGTATGTCAGAATATTTATGATATAATAAATAGTGATTTTTTTATAAAATCTGTAAGAGCTTAAAATAGTAACTGAGGTGAAAGATTAGTGCTAGACACAGTATCATATGTGGTCTCAAGTTACATATGGACCATGGTATTGCTTTTATAATTTTAGAAGATATCCATCCAACACTTGTTATCACAAACATTTACACTGGTATAAACATTGTATAAGGGAATTGAAGATATAAGTAATAGTCATAGCTAAACTTTCAAATGGTGATAAGGTGAATCAATTTAATGCAGGAATGATGAAATACAAAACAAATAGAACAGAAAAGAATGTAAGAAGAAATATTTTATGAATATTTTATTGGGTATAAGAGATCAAAATTAAAAATAAAAGTATGAGATATAAGAAATATGATGTTGAAAGAAAACCTGATATTTTATTCTTAATATTACATGTAAAGAATAAAAGTGCCACAATCTTAATGAACATTTCAAATAAACATCACATGATCACCATTTTCTATGCTTCCTTATAACTGTTGCTAAAACAGGCAAAACTCACTATATGTATTGAGTTCAGACCTATATGACTATATAAGCTGTTGGGCTTGAATTGAAAATATTAAGATGTTTACAATTTAAGACTCATAGTTTAGTAGTAAAGTGGAGATAAAAGGTAGGTTGCATTAGTTCCTAAGATCTAGGTGCAGTGCTCTCAGATCCAAGGCTTCTCACTGATGAAGGCCATAGGCCAGAAACTAGTCTGGAGATATTGGATGAGTAGGTACTAGATGGGGATTTTATGCATAAGCCTTCTAGAATCCATTGATTACTCTAGCTTGCTGTGTGTGGCAATACGTATAGAGAGTTTTATCTGTTATATCAACATTTAAAATAGTCAAAGATTTCTATAGTATAATAATACAAATAGAAGAAATAAGATAAGTTATCGAATTGTAATTATACAATAACATTATATGAAAGTTAAAGATAAAGGAATTACAATGTAGATAATACATTTATGAAATATTTGTAACTTGATAAAAATACAAATGGTGTATTTTTGTTGATATATTTTAATACAAAAATGGTAAGAAGTATCTTAATGTTAATGGAGTAAAGTATAAAATAGACTACAGCCTATTTGTAAATAAGTTCAGAGTGAAGTATGAATTATTTTAATTTATTATAATTACTTAATATTAATAAGCCAATAAGCTAATGCACATGTGCTTTGTTGATTTAACTATATAAATGAATACTCTCACTGTCCAAACACAAGATAAAATCTTTGTGAAAAGATTGGATGAATCCATTTACCTTTTCAACCCAAATGTTTATGTATGGGTAAATCTTAAGTATTTGGCAATGAGAGTATGAAGGTGTTAATCGATCACTTTAAATTACTTTTTACTATGCCTGAATGAATGATGCTTGCAAAGTTTCTAGAATTTAAAATACATCATTCTTATTAAATTAAACATATGTAAATAAAATTATTTTATATAGCATTTAAAGTGATTAATTAACATCTTCACACTCTCCTTTCCAAATACTTAAGATTTGCCCATACATAAAAGATTGGGTTGAAAAGATAGATGGAATCATCCTATCTTTTCACAACAACTTTATATTGTGTTTGGAAAGTGAGAGTATTCATTTATTTAGTTAAATCTACAAAGCTTATGTGTATTAGCTTTTTTGGCTTATTAATATTACAGTTTATAAAAAAAAAACCATAGCATTATATAAAATAAATGTCTTATTTATGTAATTACTTAAAATATTAGTATATAGAGTTTTAAACTACCAAACATCACATGATCACAATTTCTTATGCTTGCTCATAACTGTTATTAAAACAGGCAAAACTCTCCATACAGTAGTCCCACTCAGTGCAAGCCAGAGTAATCAATGGAGGGTTACATTAGATCCTAAGATCTAAGTGCACTACTCTCAGATCCAAAGTTTCTCACTGACAAAGGCCACAAGTTAGAAACTAGTCTGGGGATATTGGATGAGTAGGCACTAGATAGGCATTTTATGTAGAAGTCTTCTCACATGCATTGATTACTCTGGCTTGCACTGAGTGGCACTACTGTATGGAGAGTTTTGCCTGTTTTAATACAAAGTTTTGTTTTAATATTTTAAATATTGTTTATTAAATCTATGATATGTATAAAGTATTTTTAAATTTTACATTATTACTAAAATAAATGTTAATGTTTGTTTTTAAATAAATAAAATATGACAATCTCATTTTTTGTTCTCAAGTCAACACTCATTATCCTTGTCACACTTACATTATAATAATTGAATATATTTAGTATTATTGCACATAATATGAAATAAGCTAATAAATAAGAAAAAATATGATGATTATTCAAGACATTTAATATTGAATTTAAAGTATTAATTGATTTAAATTTTCTACATCAGTTTCAATGATCAAGCAATTATTTTATCTAGCATGTTTACAATTATATTACATTCAAATATCAGCCTTTGAAGCTAATTGAGCATGCGCCTTTTGAGAGTAACAAATAAATGAATACTTTCCTCTTCAATCCAAGATATAGTATTTATGCAGGAGTAAAAAGGATCCTCTTATTTCTACGACTCAAATTCTTTTATATGAGCAAATTTGAAGTACCATCATTCAGTCAAAAAACATGTAAATAGTAAAAACATGTAAATAGTAATTTAAAGTGAGAATTCTACTCACGCTCTCCTCAACAGTACTTTAGATTTGATCATATAAAAGAATTTGAGTCGTAGGAATAAGAGGATCCTTTTTATTCCTGCATAAATACTATATCTTGGATTGAAGAGGAAAGTATTCATTTATTTAACACTCTCAAAAGGCGCATGCTCAATTAACTTGAAAGGCTGATATTTGAATGTAATGATCAAAATGAAAACTAAGTAATTAACATGCTACAAAAAATTAGAAATGATTGGGCTATAATACATTGTAATAATAAATTATTTTAAAATTGATTATTGCAATTAATAGTGATAAGTATTGGTTAATAATTTTAAATTTATTTTTATTTTATTTATAGGAAAAGTTAGTTTATTATTTTAAAGATGAAGAATTGACTAGTATATTTATTTCTTAATTGTTTTAGATATAGCTGAATGTAAATAAAATCATCTTTATATTTGGTTATGTAAATGAACTTATTTAAGAAACAATATTAACCTGAAATGTTTATGGAGTTAATAAATGTTAATAAAGAAGTAATATAAAATAAATTTAATAACTAGATGAATATTATATTATTAAATTTAACATAGAAAATTTTAATATTCAATATAATTTACTAATTTATTGGGAGTCATTGGAGTA
Source organism: Epiperipatus broadwayi (assembly GCA_028023455.1). Taxonomy (NCBI): domain Eukaryota; kingdom Metazoa; phylum Onychophora; class Udeonychophora; order Euonychophora; family Peripatidae; genus Epiperipatus; species Epiperipatus broadwayi. Next base: position 4,747,488 of record JAQFVV010000051.1, read on the forward strand.
TTATTGATATTTTAGGTGAGTAGTGTTTGGTGGTATTCCTATGTCATTGAGGGTATTTTTGGTATATAGTCAATGTTAAAAAGAGGTAATTATTGAATATTGATCTAATAATGTATTAGACATAAAATGAGTAAGATTGATATTATTAGAATTTTTATATAATGGAAAGAAATCTTATAAGGCTGGACTAGAAATTTTTTGTTAATATCTACTATGCATAATAGTTGGTGGATTGGTCTCCGGTTAGGTTACAATATATAAAAGCGTTAGTGGTCGAGAGGTCAGCACAACCGCCTTACAAGCAGTTGTCCCAAGTTGCGGGTTCGCTTCTTGGCCGATGCTATGACACATGAGAAATATATATATATATATAGTTTGTTTCAAGATTAGAGGCATAATGATAGAGTATAATAAAGAAAAATGACCAATAGATATACAGCCTTAGATTAGTTTGCGTTATATAATGTTATTGTTTTTTAATTTGTGACTTCAAAAATATTTATTTTTATAACTGATATTGGTTTTTGTTATACTTGTTTTATTTATAAAATGATTTTTCATTATTTACTTACTACATTGCAAAGAGATTGTAATCTAATTAACTTTTTATTCTATGTACTTTTGGTTCATCGTTTCTTATTTCAGTAACTAAAAAGAAACGATTGCTTCTAGTTTTTCCTTAATGATCCTTTTTTAAACGAAAGCAATCGTCTAAATTTTTCAAAGTTTAAATAGGTTTTCTCTAAGGATTTCTTTTTGAAACATATTTGATTTTATTTCTCCTGTTCAATTTAATTAATCTTGAACTTTTATTTTAATTGTATTATCATTTTATTTGAAACCTACTTTATATACTTAGTTTATATATTTTTTATTAATTTCATATATATATGTTTAATAACAGTAAATTATGCTATCTTTAAATTTTTTAAAAACTCTGTCAAGAAACAATGTTTGTTGAGAAAATTTTTAAATCTCTGCTGGATATATATTTTTACACAATCAATATCAATAGATAATAATTTTTATAAGTAATTCATTAGAGTAGAGACTATTCAATAATGAATAACATTCCTGTAATTTAACTTTCACTACACCGCTCTCACGCAAGGTAGGTAGGTATAAGGTATTAAAGGCGGATGGAAACCAGTCCCTACTTTGCGTGAGAGCGATATAGTGAAAATCAAACGACAGAAATGTTAAACATCAACAAAGTCTAAAAATTAACCAACACCTATCTAGCATAGCGACACAATTTCTATTTAAACAAGATCTTAACATTTAATTTAATATTAAATTTGATTATAATTTTCAACAGCAATATAACTAAATAAATAGTTTATTATTAAAGACCTCAATACTTGCATTGGCTATGGTATGATTTGGATATTTAAATCAATTAACCTAGGCCAAAAAATGTTTAATGTTTTTCAAATTTATTTCGAGTTTTTTTAAAATTATTTTCTGTTGGTTGGCAATGTATGATAAATGCCGTATTTTCTTTTACACTGTATTCTAGGATAAGCTGCTGAATGTTTTCTTCTATATTTGTCTATTTAAAAGTTATATTACCATTTTTTGAGTGTGTGTAGATATATAGATAGATAGATAGATAGATAGATAGATAGATAGATAGATAGATAGATAGATAGATAGATAGATAGATAGATAGATAGATAGATAGATAGATAGATAGATAGAATAGATAGATAGATAGATAGATATGCCAAGTGTCGATTAAAACTTTCTCCAGAAAATATACACAAAAAAACTATCTTTTCTGTGTGTATTTTCATTATACCAGATTTTACATTGACTCAAAATAGAAGAAAATTAGTAATTACTGAATTACAAAAGAAATGTTAATATAACTTTAAACCCTTATAAAATCTGACATTTTCTATTTTTATATCTGGTGGAATGGACAATTTTTCACTTCTGTACAAAATATTTATTTTATACTAAAACTCAATAAGTGAGACTTGATTTAATTTTAAATTTAATTTTATAATATTTTAAAAAATTACATTTGACCGTTTGAAATATTTAAAAACTGACTTAATAAATACGAACAAATGATCACATATATCAAGGGTGGCCAACTTTTGTGTTCATAAAATCTACTTCTTATTTTTAAAATGTTTTGCAATCGACTTGTTGTCATAGGCAATCGACTTGTCATAAACGTAGTCTAAGTGGAGGGAAGTATGAAATACATACTATTTTTATATATCTACCCAGTAAAACATAACAATTATTTAACGGGCCAAAAAACTCATGTTGGAGGAATTAAAGCAACATGAATAATTAATTATAAACAATATTTTTTTTAATTCAAATTAGCTACATTAAATCAAGATTAAAAATACTATTTTCAATAATGGTACGACTTAGTGGACTTCCCCTATCTAGAATTGAAAAAAAAATTAGAACAAAAACAATAATAACAAAAAAACATTAAAATCTTAGCTGAAATATACAGGCTTATATATACCTGTGTCTATATATGTAATAGACAGAGTATGAGCACAGACTTTCACATGAACACCACTCTCCACACTATCTCATAACACTGATACACCTGAACACACATATGTCGAAAAGATAAGTAATCACCAATATAAGTATTTCATGCTAAACCAGCAATCATCAGTTGGTCCAGATTACCATCTCTACACATATATGCTACAAGTGCTCAGATATATATTAAGATAGCAAATCCTTTTACTTTAATGGACAGGCTTCAATCTACTCCACACTACAACTCTTCAACTGTCCATCCGATTGAAAATCTGATGATGGAATGCTCAAAGGCCACCCTGAGGCCGAAATTATTGTCACACCCATGTTGACCTAAGGTCAATCTGACCCCTCATGTACAGGACATAATCCATTAAATACATATAGAAGGGATAGGCAGACATCTCTAATATGTAATAGCTGAAATCCACACGCTTATATATACCTGTGTCTATATATGTAATAGTGTGGAGAGTGGTGAGTCATGTGAAAGTCTGTGCTCATACCCTGTCTATTACATATATAGACACAGGTATATATAAGCCTGTGTATTTCAGCTATTACATATTAGAGATGTCTGCCTATCCCTTCTATATGTATTTAATGGATTATGTCCTGTACATGAGGGGTCAGATTGACCTTAGGTCAACATGAATGTGACAATAATCTCGGCCTCAGGGTGGCCTTTGATCATTCCATCATCAGATTTTCAATTGGATGGACAGTTGAAGAGTTGGAGTGTGGAGTAGATTGAAGCCTGTCCATTAAAGTAGGAGGATTTGCTATCTTAATATATATCTGAGGACTTGTAGCATATATGTGTAGAGATGGTAATCTGGACCAACTGATGATTGCTGGTTTAGCATGAAATATGTATATTGGTGATTATTTATCTTTTCAACATATGTGTGTTCAGGTGTATCAGTGTTATGAGATAGTGTGGAGAGTGGTGGGTCATGTGAACGTCTGTGCTCATACCCTGCCTATTACATTAAAATCTTGTTGTTTCGCTCTGTTACCTGACAGCTCTTGCCAGATTGGCCTTGGGATTGATTCGCTCTGTTACCTGACAGCTCTTGCCAGATTGGCCTTGGGATTGACCAAAATGGCTTTGCGATCGACCGGTGGATCACAATCGACTTGTTAGACACTCCTGGCAGATATCATGAACCTATGGTCATCCAAACCCTTTTTCAATAAATGAACAAATACATTTTTATTTTAGGTTTTTTTAAATGGAAATGAATGAATGTACACTTGTGATAAATTTATCAAATTCTCAGTTAAAATCTGATATTTACTTTATAATAATTAAAATATTTGAAAAAAAATTCTGACACTTTGTTAATTTTGACAGGGGATGAGATTATCAATATGTTTTACATCAAACATAGTCAAGAAGGAAAAAATACCCTTAAAATAAAGTTTTCTTCAAGAACAATAAATTAAAGATGATGGATGGTATACATCTGTCAGTAGAATACTGATCTCTTCAGATTATTTTTTAAATTAAAACATCAATAAAAGCAGTCTGGATGAATTTACAATATAAAATAAATATGCTAATATGAGTTATGGCAATGGTAAGACAACAATATAAAGCAGCACACTTTTTCTGAGAGAAATAACTTATTGTTTTTCAATGAATATGAGACTTATCAAATTAAATAGTCAACTACAGAATAAAACCTTCTCTAGCAGCTCATTATAGAACAAGAGTGAAATAAAAGACATTTACTTACCAATCTTTCCAATTTATAAGAAGTAAGAGGTTTAATGGTTTTCATCCATATTTTAACCTCTGTTTAAGAACAACTAAAAATCTATTTGTTAACCATTATGGATAAGTATATGGATTGGCTAAGTTAGTTATTTAAAAATTACTGAAATAAATTTGAAAAACTTAAACATTGTCTTAGCCTAGAATTACTGATTCAAATATTCAGGTTATATTAGCTAATGCAATAATTAATCTCATATTATAAGATCTTTAACGTTTCCTGAAAAACATCCATGGCAGGATGGTTCATGGCTTAAAGTCACTCAAAAATGGTCAATTTTTAAGCTATGGTAGTGTTTTATGCTTATTTTAAAGCTACAAAAAGTACCATAAGATACTGCTCTCTCTAAAATTATTTTACAAATAAAATATCAATAAAATTGACATTGAAAATTCAACAATGGGAGAAGGCAGGTTTTTCTAGATGCTGATTGATTTGTTCTCATTTTGAACAAAAGAAGAGATCCTTTCAATAATTTTTAATGCTTCATCTTTGTTTTGATTTTCAAAATGAAAATGTACATTTTAGAGTGTGTTTTTATTATTTTTTATACATATTATGCACTATTTTTATAAAATATGCTGAAACTATAGTTATTTTAAAAAATAGTAAGATTTTAGTAAACAATATTTTACTTTTACAAGAATGTAAATTGAAAAAGAAACCAACATTAACAACAATTTACATTGCCCCAAGCTCTTTATTTGAATTTCAAATAAAAATGAATATTTTAGAGTATTTTGCTGGCATTTATTTACACATATTATAATGTATTTTGGTAAAAAAGGCTGAAACTAATTATTTTAGAAAAATTGCAAGAATTTAGTAAAAAATTCTTTATTTTTATACTAACATAAATTGAGAAAGAAATCAATGACATATGCAGTACTTTCTAATTTGTTACGAAAGTCTTCTGCTATCAAATATTTTTATAATTATAAATAGAAATTTATTTTTGAAAAAAACATTCATTCACTTTCATAATCTGACAAATCATTAATATACTTTTTACAAATGAAACTAAAACGAATATGATATTAAAAGATGAATATATTGCTATGATTAAGTTTGTTAATTGACCAATCAAAAGTTGTAAAACTTTAATTCACCGGGCCAATAAAAATGAAAAACAAATTTCAAGAAAAAAGTTAATAAAATGTTATTTAGTTAAATTACTGTTTAAATTTTTTATTATTTATTTTTAAATTTAATATAATGTTGAAATAATGTTTAAATATATATATATAAATTTAATAAATTGTTTTTCTCTTCGCTAGTGAAAATTGTAATTATAAATATGCAACTTTTTTCACATTAAGTAGTGAAGCTATAATTATATGAATAATGTATAATAGGTCTGCTTAGCACTTTCGAGATTTAATGTTGAAATCTCATACTCATAGCTTTGTGAATTAAGACTGTTATAATTTATTGTATACAAGAAAATACCATCACAGGTATGTATACAATAAAGTTAAAAATAAAAATGAAGGAATGTCAGTATTCTGGGACCACCAAGCAGCTACAGGCCATGTATTCAAACCCAGTTCTGCCCAAATAATTTGTACAGAGAAGAGTGATGCCAGAAGAAAAGTTAAAGAAGCTTTTTACATAGCAAATGATATTGGTGCCATTAATAGAAGAGAGGCATGCTTTGCTCTCTCCAAACAATGGACTAATTAATTAAAATTTCAAACTCATTTGCAAATATATACAATAAATTACAACAGTCTTCATTTGCAAAGCTAAGAGTATGAGATTCCAACATTAAATCTTGAAAGTGCTAAGCAGACCTATTATACATTATTCATATAATTATAGCTTCACTATTTAATGCAAAAAAGTCACATATTTATAATATATAAATTTAACATTTTTAACAGTTAATATTGATGTGAATTAACTTCTCCCTAACAATATGATCTAAACTATGATTTCAAATATATTAGAGAAAATTCATCATAGCACCTGGAGTCCTGGTTATAAAAAAGGAGATGGTGAACTAAGACATTGAAATGACTTTACTTGAAAGAATAATCAACAGATTAGATGACAAACAGGCTTTAACTGATTCAGTTGCAATTTATTTTATTGGTCAAGTGAGGTAAAACTCTAAACTTTTGATTGGTCAATTACAGAACCAGCAGTAAAATATATATTCATCTTGTAATATTATATTCATTTTAGCTTCATTTGTGAAAACCAAATTAATAATTTTTCAGAATATGAAAGTGAACAAAAGTTTTTTCAAAAATAAATTTCTCTTTATAATTATAAAAATATTTTATATTGGGAAATTTAGAAAGAATGTTTATAACTTATTAAGAATGTTGCTTATGTCAATGATTTTCTTTCTCAATTTACGTTTGTCTAAAAGTAAATAATTTTTACTAAATTCTTACAATTTTACTAAAATAATTTATATTTTCAGCATATTTTACCAAAATCATCATCATCATCAACCATTATCAATCCACTGCAGGATGAAGGTCTCTCCAAGTTTAATCCATCTTCTCCGACCTTTAGCTTCTCTTCTCCACAACACCCCTGCACATTTTCTTATTTCATCCATCCATCTCACATGTGGTCTCTTTCTGGGTCTTTTACAATCTCTTGGAATCCAGTTTAAAATTTCAATTGTCCATCTATTATCATATCTTCTAGCAATATGTCCAGCCCAACTCCATTTCAATCTTTTAATTTTTTCAATAAGGTCAGTAACACCTGTTTGTTGTCTTACCCATACATTGCGTTTTCGATCTCTTCTTGTTACTCCCAACATACATCTCTCCATACTCCTTTGAGTGGTCTGAAGTCTCTGTATTGCTCTTCTATTAAGTGTCCAAGTCTCAGATCCATAAGTAAGAACTGGTAAAACACATTTGTTAAAAACCATCCTTTTCAAACACATAGGCATATTTCCTTTTAGTATCAAGTTATTTCTACCAACAGCACTCCAACCAAGTTTAATTCTATGATTAATTTTCTCCATTATGTTTCCATCTGTATTAATAATCTGACCAAGGTATTTGTAACTGTGAACTTCTTCTAATTCTTCATAATCAATCTTTATTTTCATATTTTGAGCAAATCGATTAAACATTACTTTAGTCTTTTTAACATTTTTTATTTTTAGTCCTACTTTTCTACTTTCATCTGCTAACTCCTGCAACATTTCCTGCAGCTCTGAAGCATTATTTGCAAAAACAACTACATCATCTGCGAAATCTAAATGACTTAAATACTCTCCATTTACTTTCACTCCTTTAGTTTCCCATTTTAATCCACAAAATACTTCTTGCAGCACTGCTGTAAAGAGTTTTGGAGATATGGAGTCACCTTGTCTTACACCTTTCTCAATGTTGATTTTTCCAGTATCATTATGTAATCTAATTGTTGCTGTTGCAATTTTATAAATATTCTTTAAAATATGACAATATCCTGGATCTATACCTTGATGATCCAATGCTTTAATCACTGAAAAAATGTGTATAGAATTGAATGCCTTTTCATAATCTACAAATCCAAAACATAATGACAACTCATATTCGTTTGTCCTTATCTGTTGACTTCTCTCAATACCTGGATATGATCTATTGTACTAAAACCACTTTTAAATCCAGCTTGTTCTCTTGGTTGGTGGAAATCCAAAGTTCTCTGTAGACGAGTTGTAATTATGTTGGTAAAAATTTTATATAAAACTGATAAAAGGCTGATAGGTCTGTAATTTCTAATATCTTCTTTATCACCTTTTTTAAATATTAATATTATTACTGCATTCTTTCAATCTTCCGGTACCTCTTTATCATTTAGACATTTGGTATATAACTTTGCTAAAATGTTTCTATTTCTTCACCTGCTTCTTTTAATATATAAATTATAATTCCATCATTTCCTGGAGCCTTTCCTTTCTTCATGCACTTAATTGCATGTCTCACTTCTTCATTTAAAATTCGGGGCAATTCGGAAGATGTAATAGATATAGGAGGTACTTGTTCTTTATTACTATATAATTCTTGATAAAAATCTTCTACCAATTTCAAGATGTCATCTCTCTTTTTAGTAATAATTCCATCTTTTTTCTTATTGCAGATATAAATTTCCTACCAATACCAAAATGTTGTTTAACTTTTTTGAGACTTTTATTTTCTTCTACAGCTTTCCTTGCTATTTCACAGTTATACTTTCTTATATCATTTTCAACTCTTTTCCGTACCATTTTAAAAAATTCGAGATATTCAATTCTTTTTAATACATCATTTTTGTATATCTTTATATTCCTTCTTTTCTTCATAAAATTCTCTAGTCTCAGTAGAAATTTTATTAGTCAATTGCTGCTTTTTTCTACCAGCTATGTTTGTTGCAGTTTTTAAAAGTGTATCAGTTATTTTCATATTAATTTCATTCAAATCTGAATCATGTTCAAAATCTCCTAACACTTGAAACCTATTTGTAAGTTCTAATTTAAATTCATTAGAATGTTTCTGAAGATTAAGAATATCAACTGCAAATATTGTTTTTCTTAATAATTTTTGTCTCTCTAGTTTTACATTAACACGTAACTTAACCTTACTAATCGATGATCACTTCCTGTGTTAAATTTATTAAGAACATTACAATCTTGAAATATGTATTTTCTGTTAGTCAAAATATAATCCAATTCTGCTGTACTTTCATTTGGATGCTCCCATGTCCATTTTCTTTTAACATTTTTCTCAAAAAATGAATTCATAATATAAAGTTTTTCTTTTTCTGCAAACTCCACAAGTCTATGTCCTCTCTCATTTCTATTACCATAACCAAAATTACCTACAGCAATTTCATCTTTCATTTGTCTACCACTTCTTGCATTAAAGTCTCCCATAACAATTTTAAAATGTTGTTTACTCTGATCAAAACCCTTTTGTACATCCATATAAAAATCTTCTACTACTTCATCACTATGAGAACTTGTTGGGGCATAAACCTGAATTATCTGCATTTGGTATCTGCTATTAAGTTGTATAACTAATCTTGTCACTCTGTCCAATACACCATCAATCTCCACAATATTGTTCTTCCACTTTTTATTTATAATGAATCCTACTCCACTTGTATTTCCAATATGTGTGCCTTTATAATAGAGTATATGCCCACTTTTTAAATCAATTGTTTCTTCTCCTTTTCTTCTAACTTCACAAAGTACAATAATATCCCATTTAATATAAGACAGTTCTTCTTCTAATTTTGCAATCTTCCTTCACTTGAAAGTGATCTGCAGTTGTAAGTACCTAAATAAAGAGTCATCATCAAATGGCAGCCTGGGTCCACAATCAGGGGATTCTTAGCACCCTCCACCTTTGGCCACCAACCGCTGCCTTGGTTGGTGACTTTACAGCCTCCTGGGAATAAGGGCCATGCTTTATTTTTGTCTGTCATAATTGTATATATGTATTGGAAAAATATTTATCATTTACACAAACATTCATTCTGCCTTATCAAGCACTGAGAAGAAAGACCATGGTGTTTCTTGATCTTAAACTCAGAGGTAAAAAGCCAATAAACTCACCATGCTGGATAATGTGTGTTTGTGAGCAGCCCATCCATGTTCGCATACTATATGAATAATCACATAGTAATAACAGCTGCAATGACAAGAACGTATGGAGTGGACATTAGGAATTTGCCCTGCTCAGTTCCTTTAAGGCCTCCAAGAGGAATCAAAGGGTCTTCTTTCGGTTAATAGCAAACTCCTTTCTGCAGCCATTTTACCAAAATACATTATAATATGTAAATAAATGCCAGCAAAATATTCTAAAACATTAATTTTTCTTTGAAAATCAAATAAAAAGGTTGGGGCCATGTAAACAGTTGGCAGGTATAAAAATTGTTATTAGCATTGTTTTTTTTTTCAATTTATGTTCATGTAAAAGTATACAATTTTTTACTAAAATATTACTGTTTTTTCTAAAATAATTATATTTTCAGTACATATTATGAAAATAATTTATAATAAGTCAAAAATATAACATAACAATTCATCAATTGTTAAAACAGAGTTTCTTTAATATAAATAAATAAAATAATAACTAAATAATTATTACCAAGTGCTTTCAACTCTTATGAGTCCTTATCAAGTTTGTGTAAAAAAATCTATTTTCTCCTAGGTGATGAATTCAACATTTCATTGTATTGGCCAAGAACAACTAATTGGAAAACTGGTTAATTTCAAATTCATAGCACAAGATGAATTTTGTATAAGATACAATTCTTTAAACTTGCATTTTTATCATGTGTTTCATAAATTAATATTGTAAAATCCTTTGGACTACATATATGGTCTGTACTATTTTGGTGAACATAAAAAGCTGAATAAATGGTATCATCTTCTCTTGCTCTATTATATGTATATTTATGTTGTTAAAGGTGATATTTAATATTTGTTTTGGTTTCTCCAACATATATTGCACTACAATTTATTTGTGGGCATCTAATAGAGTATACAACACTGCTTTTAACCTCCTTACCTTAGAATTATTTATTAATCTAGTAAGGTTAGGTGGAGTACTCCATGCTAATTGGAAATCTTGAAAACTTTTTTTATATTTTTTTAATATTCGGAATAAAAGCTAATGACATCCATGGTTTATTATTCATATTTATATAATCACTATTCTAATGTTGTTTATAATGCTTTAATACAATAGATAATAGCATTTGTTTATTATAACCCACTTGTATTAAATCTTACATATAACATTTTGTATTATTTTTCTTAAACATTTCATTTGAACACAGTTGTTGATTATGTATCAAAATAAAAGAAAGTTTGGTTCAAACATTTTAAGAGCATGTGGTAAAACATTTCTTACTAATAAAGAATATAGGGAAGTTTATCCATCGGTAAATTTTATTCTGCAAATGTTTGCAAATGTAAAAACACATAAGCTTAATGCTTTTTTAAGATTAATGATGGATTTTACAAGGGCATATTATCAAAAGCTTGCAAAAATTTTAATTAAGTGGATTTTCAATTTTGTTGGGTTTGGAGAATATACATTAAAATCAACATTTGATTGTGTTACTATACTTGATAAAACAGCTATAGTTAAAGGGTATGAATTAATTTCATTCCATGTGGTCGAATTATATGGAACAGTGGATCGATCTGTATCTATTACAATTTTGAGAGATAAATTGTGTGTTAAAGAAATGCCCCAGGATAAAATATCTTTTATTATAGATGTTTTAAATTAGATAAGCAATGATATTGTTGCAGCGTATGGTAGTAACTTATATAGAACGGAAAAAGGATGGCCAATGGGTTTGACTGTAAATGGATTATTAAGCAGTTTGTTTGTAGATAATATAGAACAGTGAATTGCGCATTCCAAATTAGTAAGAAATAAGAACACATTGTATTATAGATATGTGGATAATGTTTTGATATAGGGGCAACCAGACATTATAAAACAAATTTTTGATAGTTTACAGAACCTGGATGGTTTAGTTTGGATAATAGAAAGAGAAGATAATTCTAGTATTAAATACCTGGATTTGCAAATATCAAAGGTAGATGATAAACTAGTATATAAAATGGTTGTAAAACATATAGATAATAGAGGTTATATGCATCCAACATCTAATGTTCCTTTAGTACACAAATTAGCTGGTTTTAGAGCTTTTTTAACATGTAATCAACGACTGTGTTCAAATGAAATATTTAAGAAAGATAATATAAAATGTTATATGCAAGATATAATACAAGTGGGTTATAATAAACAAATGCTATTATCTATTTTATTGAAGCATTATAAACAATGTTATAATAGTGATTATATAAATATGAATAATAAACCATGGATGTCATTAGCTTTTTATCCCAATATTAATAAAATATAATAAAAGTTTTCAAGATTTCCAATTAGCATGGAGAACTCTGCCTAGCCTTAATAGATTAATAAATAATTCTAAGAAAGTAATAAATAAGGAGGATGAAATCAGTGTTGTATACTCTATTAGATGCCCACAAATAAATTGTAGTGCAATATATGTTGGAGAAACCAAAACAAATATTAAATATCGCCTTCAACAACATAAATATATGTATAATACAGCAAGAGAAGATGATACAGTTTATTCAGCTTTTTATGTTCACCAAAGTAGTACAGGACATATATATATATATATATATATATTGTAACCATATATTTTAGTAGAAAATATATTAATTGATGTAACTTATATAAAAATTTCTCTTTCTTCTCTTGGTGATTTAGTTGGCTTGATTCGCACTTGAACAGATTACTTTCTGATATTATTTTAATAATTTTCAATTTGCTTCATTCCATATGCTAACTCCTATCAGAATGTTTAACTTTTTAACATTTTTACAACATATTAAAATTTGGTAAAATATTATTAAAAATAATATTTTGTTTTTATTTATTTAAAGTAATCTTAAATTATTATTTCTATTGAATTAAAATAAAACCATTTGTTCAATTAAAATAAATTATTAAATAAATACAATAATTACGTAGGCGTCTCAATGTAATAAAAGAAAAGAGCGCGAATTTCTAGGAGAATATCGTCTGTTAGTTTGTCTTTTGGTGGGAAGAAGAACAGAAACGGTAAAGGCAAATGGTGTAAAATTTGCTGAGCTGATTTTGAAACCGTTAATAAGTAAATAGACTACCACAAAATTTGCTATAAACATAAAATAACTTAGTGGTATCTAATTAAGATGGATCACTAAAACTTAAAGATCTTTTCAAGTCGTTCGGCCAACTGAATCAAATCACCGTAGCGTTTTCCAATATCGCATTTTTGAAATGTCGGAGCTTCCCAGTTTGAAAGAATTAAATACAAGAATTTGGTATGTTTTGAAATATTTATTATTCAACAATTTGGAAAATTTGAATCAGTGTTTTAATTACAGAAGTTTTATGAAAATGAAAATTTGTTTTTTTTTAAAAAAAAAAGAAAAAGTTTAAGTTAAAATAAAGTAAAGCGTTAAAGCTATCAAAATATTTAATATTTCCGTTTTTTAATTCTGATAAAATATAATATTGATTGATATTTAACTTTACAATGCCATTAATATTTGCTAATTAATTTGTTTAACACTTGGATCATAAACATTTTTCAAATAATTAATCAAAGTTTTTTTTTATAATTGTATCGTCTATTTAAAATGAATAAATTAATTGCTGTAATTGGTTATTCCTGGATTAACGCAATGGATAAATAAATACTTGCATGGATAGGATAAACTTGGAACACTTTTGATAGAGAGATGTAGGGATTAATAACTTTATGAAAAACATTTTCATTTAAATTCTGTGTATCCTGTTTTAAAATTGTTTCATGTTTGGAGAGCCACGCAAATCGTTAATCTAATATTGCTTTAATAACTAATCAAATGGATATAATTGCATGTATGGAATTTAACTACAGTTATAGCTATTGCCTCATATACTTATTATTCTACACATTGTACATGGATTCCACGGATCACATTAGGAGTTACAAAATGCTATACAATCCAATTTGTGATACACATCTGCTAAAATTCATGTATTTGAACTATAAAATGCTTTACATTTAGTTTTATCACACACACACACCGTTAAATGTTATATGTTAATGAATAATACATTTATTTAATTTTATCATTATATGAACTCGCATATGAAGTTCATAAGTTATATTTGTTAGATTTAAATTAATAAAGGTTGAGTAAAATATTTATTCAAAAGAATAGCGCTTGCGGAGAAAGCTTAAACAGTACTTAATGAATTCATGAGATATACCAATCTTTATGAGATATTTTGTGAGTCTTTCCAGATTTATATTCCCATGCCAATATTATTTATATTATATTACACATGTTTATTTAAAGCAAGATAAGTAGTACATTAGTTGTCCTGATTATTGTGACATATTGTTAAGCAAGAACCTACATGTGCTAAAGTGTCAGTGTATTCTGAATAGTCAGAAGAATTGAGGGGGATGATTTGCACTTTAATGTGAAGTAAATTATAATGTTGTTTTAGTATGTTAAAGGCTTTAATCTGTGCTGGTGGTTAATCCACAGATTATTTTAATTGCCATTTTGTATTTTACACACATTCCTGCGCTGGTGGTTAATCCGCGGAATTGTGTGATTATACGTATGACTTTATGATAGTGTTTAAATACGCAAAACGTTAGTATTATTTAATTCCTACGTGTAGATGAATACATCCACAGGAATATGTTTGCTTCACAGATATAAGTTGGGCAAAGTATTTTAGTTAATCTGCTAAATCATCTTCTTCATTTGTAAGCATAATTTATCGGTTAGATTGATAAATGGCAACAGGACATTCTATTCAAGTACTTCCTGATAATTAACTGTTGGTTAATTATTATCTACCGGAATGTAAGTTTACATTTTCATTTTAATTAATGATTACATTATAGCTAAAACATACAAACATCATATTATTTATTATATTATTATAGGTATACAGTATGGATTTATTGAATCTGGAAATGACGTTCAATATTTCATAAGTTAATGCTGAATTTAATAATTGTCTCAATATTCATTATATTAGATTGAAATAAGGTATGATTAGGTTTTTAAATACTGTACCTGTGAGATGTATTGAAGAAAGTCTATTGAACCATCATTTAATTATTTTATTTGTTTATTTATGTTTTATTTAAAATATTGAAATTAACTATTTATTGTTCATAAAGTTTGTAAATAAAAGTTGATTTATAATTAAACTTACTGTGCCGTTGCTATGTGTCATTCATAACATCAGAAATCATAAACTTTGGATAGAGCATACATTATAGAGCATACATTGAATTACATATTATTGTCTACATGATATAAGAATTTATTAATATTTTGAGAAAACATTAAGATGCTTTTCGTCTTTGGTAGTATATGATTGGTAAGGTACAATAAAATCCCATTTACCTTTTCCATCATTGTGGCTTTGCGTAGTTGATTCTAGTATAAAATACAAATTAATTATTAAACTTGTGAACAGATTTATTCAATAATGATATGATTAAATATTTACCTAACATTTTTAAATTTTCATTCGTCAATACAATAAGAGTCTCAATGATATATTAAATTATAAAAGAACCCAATTATTCATGTTTATTAATTGCAAAGCTTTACCTGGACTAGCATCTGTCTTAGAAATCATATAGATGATTTAAAATTTCATAATTTTATGTGGTTCCACAAATTACGCTATCTTGTACATGGTCGGCCATAGGGTCGCATACCATAAAAATCGCAAATTGAGGTTTAAGGGTGATAAAATTGCACTTATAATTTGTTTAATATGTTTTATAATAATACTATGATAGGTCTTCACGGTATACCCTGGCTGCGATCAAATAAATTATAAAAAGTTAGGTTAATTCATTAATTTTGTCTGTAGTAAGTTGCCCCAGATGTTGATTGTGGTCTTTTGTGCATAAAATAAATAGTATGATATGCTTTTGGATATAGCTCTTAATAGCTGATAATGTCCAATGAGAGTTGATCAGTGACCAAGGTTGTAATTCCTAGTGCACTTACGTTACGTAGTTGAGATTACATCATTTACGGTTACAATTTATAGTGCCGCAACAAGTACGGCATGATGATGGGTAGTTGGAGGGGTGATGGAAGGTTGGTTACCACCTTTGTGAGCCATCAGGGTGGACGGCTCCGGGGATTTTGGTTACAATATATATATATATATATATTGTTACCGTACGCCCTATTTATCTTTATCCGTACGTTCCTAAAAGAGATCGAGAGCTCCAAAACAAACATGACATAGCGTAAAGCTTTATTTATTTTCTTATATCGATAGTTGTTCACTATCAAC
>JAQFVV010000051.1:5364158-5629583 GCA_028023455.1 Epiperipatus broadwayi
TGATTAACTGTATATAGACACACACACAAATCTATACATATATATAATATTTTTTCTTTTTTTTAAAATCTAATAATATATAAATGTGAATGAGATACACACACACATACACACACACATATATATATATAAAGCTCAGGGGTGAATTGGTTTGTAAATAATCATTAAAAGCCAGTCAATACTTAGACATTACCCAATGTCTATATATATATATATGTTGGTTCAAAAGACAATCTTGTTTTGGATAGTAATAATATTATGCATCAAGTTTAAAATAATATATAACTGAGAAAAATATACTATCAAATTTTGTTGAAAATATTTGTAGGTAAGAATATGAGATTATATAATTACAACTTAAGTCACTTTATATTATACTTTTTTAAGATTATTGCATTTCTTCTTGTCAAAAAGAATAGAATAGAGGGCAATATATGTGGCTCTAAGAGTATGAATAATTGCAGTGGCATTATAGGAATAAAGGAATTTAATATATTCTTAAGAAATTACTTGCGATTCACTATTTCCTTATGAAATGTTAAAAGGTATAAGGATAAAAGGTACTAACAGATTTTAAAAGTATATAGCAATTATTTGAGATTAATTATATACTTGTGAAATACAATAAGATGTAAAAATGACAAATATGGACAAGTTTGAAGATGTGTAGCATATTTTTGACTGACTATTATACAAGCCACAATTCAGGTCAAGATATAATTTATAATGATGAAAGTCTTAATAAGTTAAAATTTTTCAATTGTAACTAAGAAATAAACAACTTATGCTATTTGGTTAAACTTTTAGCAATTAACAATGTTGAGAAAAGATGTCTATTAGATTAAATAATTTTTCTATATATTGAAATGAAAAACAAACTAGAGATTTGACATTTTGTTGGTTCAACATGTCTGCATACTCCATAATATAGCATAATATGGAAGTAAAACAAGAAATGATATAGATTGGGAAAATGATTTTTAGGATTAGACTAATAAAGTTGCATGTGCATTTTAGTTCTAATAGTAGAAGACAAATGATTGAGGACACATTAGATTAAGATGCCATTGACAGATATAAAAAGAAACATTTGTATTTAATAGAAGATGTGAAGATGATCAGCAGACGTGGAACTTTATTTATATGGGACTTCTGACAGTAATTTTGAAAACACATATACAAGGGCTATAGAGAGCAACTATACCACTAAGAATCTCATTAACAATATGAATTTTAATGAAAGGAAAGCATTTTTTTAAAAAAAAACTTTTATTTTCGTATTGAATTTGTTAACAGGAGATAGTTTGAAAGGATAAATCATTTGTATCTTAAATAAATTTATTGGGAATACAAGAAAAAAATCAGTAACTCCCTGTGCAGAATGATAATAGTTTATGATCTGAATTGATATGACCTAACTAGTTTATGACCTGAATTGATATGACCTAACTAGTTTATGACCTGAATTGATATGACCTAACTCTTTTTTCTTGGGTTAAGGCTTTAATAAGGACTATGATATAAATACAGGTTGTTGAAGAAATTATGCTTATACATTGTATTTTAATTATATATTAATATCACATAGCATATATATTTACTTAATTTTTAGCCTATTCAAAGACATAACACCAGCGAATTAATATCTTTAATTCGACTTATTTTTTAAACCTTAGGCTATTTCATATGGATTTTTATAATTGGGCAGTACGACATCATTCTTTACTTATGCGCATGCGTAATACGCGCATAAATAATTTTAATGATTTTAATAACATATTATTTTTTTTATTTTTAAAAATTTAATCTTAGTTATGTTCATATCAAGTTTGTTTATCAATTGTTATTGTTATTGAATATACAATTGTTGTTTGTTCTAAAAATCATAAATATTCAATTTATAAAAAAAAAATAACATTTCATTTTGCAAAAATAAATTGCAAAATTAAATTTCGGATTCAGTTTAGCACCAATTAAAAATATATATATTAAATAACGTAAGATGTTACAAAATAAATACTTAAATAAAAGAAAATATTTGTTAATAATAAAAGCAAAAACTGAGTCGAGTAAAGTGAATAATAATTATTATTAAATAAGTAATATATAGGGTATATGAGCACAGACTTTCACACAACCCACCACTCTTCACTCTATCTCATAACACTGATACACTTGAACACTTAAATGTCGAAAAGATAAATAATCACCAATATATGTATTTCATGCTAAACCAGCACTCATCAGTTGGTCCAGACTATCATCTCTACACATATATGCTTTAACTGCTCAGATATATATTAAGATAACCAATCCTCATAATTTAATGGACAGGCTTCAATCTATTTCACACTCCAACTCTTCAATCGTCCATCCAGTTGAAAATCTGATGATGGAATGCTCAAAAGCCAACATGAGGCCGAGATTCTTGTCACACCCATGTTGACCTAAAGTCAATCTGACCCCTCATGAGACAATTTTATTTTTTAAAAATGATTTATTCAAAACATTTAGTCTTTGTTATTATTAAATAAAATAGAAATAACTATATGTTTGAAAAGATCGTTATTTTGTATTTTTTTATGAAATATTATAGAGTTGAAATCATCAGTCTTTAGTTATTTTATTCCAACAACCCTTTCTAGTAAGAAATAATAAAAAATATAAATATACTTCCATTAAATGGTTTGTGTCAAGGTTTTGAAGGTTAGTAACTTTATCATTTATCAATTAAACTGTGATATTGCCTATCTGTATTTATTAAACAATGATAAAATTATGTGTGAGAAGTTGTGATCTGGACCAAGTATTGAGTCCTGGTTCAACACAAAATGTTCATCTTGAAGATCATATATCCTTTTCACATCTCTTTGGTCATATGTTTATGATTTGACTCCTCTACAAGGTATTAAAAGTAGATAGAAACCATTCCCTACCTTGTGTAAGAGTGATGTAGTAACATTACAAAAATATTATTCATTAAGTGAATAATCTCTAGTCTGATAAATGACTAATACAAATTATTAACCATTTCTAATAATTTTATTTATCAAACTTTCAACCAATGATAATAATTATTTTCTTTCGATCATCAATTGATTTTATTTCTCCTTTTATGTTTTAGCTTACAATCTACCCAAATTTTCTCAATATACCATCCGTGAATTTTATAACTGCAAAGTTCAGTTTATTGCACTATATAAAAAAAAAATTCAAAAATTGTAATTAAAATTTATATTCCACTGCATATTCTTGAAATACTGAATTGACAGGTGAAAAAAATCCACATTATGCACAGTATGTTGAATCAGCATCCATTCGTTGGCTCAAGTTTAAAGTTTATATTTGAACTAGAAATAATTTCCAGTGTAATAAGTGTTTAACTCCAGTAATTGAATTTTTATATGAAAATAGACTTGCTGTCAGAATTTTATTTAATATGGCTGCAAGTGTTATAAAACTGCTTTCTGAATTTTCATGGGTCACACATTTAGTTTTTTTTCTCATGTGTCATAGCATCAGCCAGAAAGCGAACCTGCCAACCCGGGACAACTGCCTGTAAAGCAGATATCGCTGATCTCTCAACTACCATTAGGACCAAATTGTACTTCCTTTAAAATATTAACTAATACAGCTTTCCAAATGAGGGTATAAAGAATAGCCATTGAAACATCACATGACTACTATTTATTTTTCTTGCATAAACTATTAAAATAATGGCAATTGTCTCCATGCAATAATGCCAATTAGCAAAAAAATATAGTAATTAATAAATGTTAGAAGATTTGTGAACTCAAATATCTATCTAATGCTTATTTATCCAATATCCTCAGATTAGTTTCTAGATTTGCCTGCCATTACTAAAAAAAAATGTGCTTTCAGTTTAGGCTAATTGCTATCATCATCATTTTTAATCTGTAAAATGAAGATTTCTTCAAATTTAGTCCATCTTCCTGATGTCTAGCCTTTCTTCTCCACATCACACAGCTCACATCCTAATTTCATCAATCTATCTCACATGTGATCTCTTTCTAGATATTTTACAATTTTATTGTAGACTAAATAGATAAAAATGTATTTTCTAGTCAGCCATAGCCTAGGTATATTAGATGAGTAGGCACTAAATAGGGATTCAAATTCACAAACCTTCCAACAATCCATTGATTACTCTAGCTTTCATTATTGTATGGAAAAAGTTGCTATATCAAAAATAAATTGTGAACTGAAAATGTTTAGAATGAACATTTTTGTGGCACCTAGGCAGACCTAATATAATTTTTGTTACTTATGCACCATTAAATATTTTGCAAATGGAATGGCACGTGATATCTAATATAACATGTTTAAAATAATCAGATAATTAGGTATATTTGATGCCACTTATTAAAAAATTGAGTTTGTAGTTAATAATCACATTAAGGACAATCAAATAAGGATAAATTTGACAATATTCCCATGATCAATACCCAAGGGAGCATTATCACTTAATCTCTTCTTGTTTAAATTTATCACATTTTATAGCCTGTTATTATAGTTCAGTCTCAAAAAACATAAAATTTGTTTCATATTATGAGTTGCTTGAAACATTGATTTGGCTAAGAGCTTAGGTGGGACACATAACTATAATCCCTCATCCTGGTATTCAAATAAGTATTGAATTTATGAAATATTCTCTGAGTTAGTATTGTTTTAAAAGTGTATGCTACTATAACAAAACTGATTGTATATATGTGTGGAGATAGTAATCTGAACCAACTGATGGTTCCTGGTTTAGCAAGAAATACACCTGGGTCTCTTTTTACGCAGACTTATTTAACACGATTTTGAAGTTACGTGATTCGTGTTTCACCAGAAGTCGACCTCCGATAATGCGCTATTACTTTAAATAATAAATTTCATGCACTTATGTTATATTGAAAGTAATAGCACATTATTTGAATTCTACTTTCATCTTAGTAATTTTAATATTTTCAGTGCTTTATAATAGTAAGATTTTATGCAATAATGAAATTAAAATCATGATTTCCACATTTTATGTATACACACATTAAATTTTACAAGATTATAATGTAAATTTGTTCAAACATTGTGCGTGTTAATTTTGCATTTTAAATCACATTCTGTTTTTGCTTTTTAAAAAAGAATGTAATCAATTATTAATCAATCAGTGTCCACAAGTTTATTTTTAAAAGGTCAGTATTAGCAGTGGGCACAATTAAAAATTAAAATCTGATTTTTAATTGTAATTAACAATTTAAAAAGTACTTACGAGCAACTTGAAATTAATGTGATGTAAATCAAAATTTGATTTTTAAATGGAATTGAAAATTAAAGACAAAAATAAGAATTTAATTTTTAGTTGTTAGTTTTAATTAAATTTTTCCCAGCAGTGGTGAATAAATATCTTTTTATTATCATAAGTCTAAGTTCATAAACAATTAATAAAATCATCATCTTCATCAACAGAAAACCATTAACACAACATGAGAGTGAACTTGGTGCTAGTTGTATTACCTCTTGTAAGAATAATTGCTGAGATATTCTTGACTTCGTTTAAGGAGAAGCCAAATACATCACATCACAAGATAATCTGATTTTTTACTAGTTTGCAAACGAATGTGTTTTGGGGCAAATAGCGATAATAATTAAAATGTGTATAAAAAAATTTAAATTACTGTACTGGAAATTATGCATAAAAATATATTATTTTGAATAAAATTAAATATTATAGTTAAAAAAAGTTTGTCTTGTATCATTTTTTTTCAAATTTGAAATTTTTTATTAGTCATATTTTATTTCCTTATTTTTTTTTTGCGCAAATTTTAAAGTAATTTTACATTGGTGCTTTGCTTTTATGCAAATTTTGAAAAATCACAGACTGCATCCTCCCTTTTTCAATGTAAGTTACATCTATTTTTGTGCGATTTCGTTTGCGTGTGTTTTCTGAGGAACCTATCTATCACGTAAAATGAGACCCAGGTGTACATATTTTGATGATTATTTATCTTTTCAACATGTATGTAATCAAGTGGGTCAGCAATATGAGATGGCATAAAGAGTTGAGGGTCATATGAAAGTCTCAGTTTGAATCCTGGTACTCATCTTATAGCTAAAGGCACCGCTCTTTGGCGCGGTTTTCATGCCAAAACACATAAAAATGCTGTTTCTGCGGCTGACACATTCGAACCCGTGTTTTTTATAATACAACTTTTTTGTTGTGCTACAGAATGTAGGCCACTATGTCACGTCACAGTATAGCATGTATGTCGCATATTTTCCGAATTCGCACAATTTATAAAATAATTACGGCTTGATGAGAGAGTTTGTATTTGAATTGTATTGAAATGTTGTTTTGATTGGATTTTTTTATATTTTAAACTATTGAAATGTTCAGATTTTTTAAAACAATAATTATAAGACTTTTTACAATGTACTGTATTGAACTTTTATTTGGGAAAATGTTAAATATCTATGTTTTTATTGAGTTGCAATTAGGTAACGTGACAAAGAAGATTCTACCATCTGTATATTTTTGAAGTAAAAAAGAGCGATATGAAAAAATATCCAGTAAGAAAAGTCCAAATATACAGGTTTTTTTGTAAATTTAATAAAAAGCAAATATTATAAGCATGTTTAATAAGTAAAGAAGACATGTGTATGTGTTTGTTGTTGTTTAAAAAAGTTTGAGTTTCTTTCTTCTGTCCGAGTACGATTACGATTTTGAATTTTTTTTATTTTATCATTACAAACAAACAGAACACTAACCCTAAAACTAACCCTAACCCTAAAACTAACCCTAAAACTAACTCTAAACCTAACCCTAAACTAACCCTAAAACTAACCCTAAATCTAACCATAACAACTTTTACTTTTATGTTTTTAGTTAAACAACAACAACAAAAAATCGTAACACAAGTAAAAAATATCCAATAGAAAATTGATAAAAAAAAAGCCGTAACACAAGTAAAAAAATATCCGATAGAAAATTGATAAAAAAAAAGCCGTAACACAATTTAAAAAGTATACGATATAAAAAACACGAATCAAATTGTAATTTGTTGATTTTATTTTACATTTATTATTATCATTTAAATTGTATATGTTAATAAAAAATAATATTTAAAAAAGATGATTTTGTTTTGTTTTTATTTTCGCATTACAAAAAAGCACAGAAAAATTATTAAAATCAACGTCCCGTGAATGTTCATATTTTATAGTTTTAGCATGAAAACAGCACCATCCAACGGCATCTTTATCTATAATACAAGCACCTATATATATATGCAGGTGTGTAAGCCTGTAAAGTGTATTAAATTACATATTGAAACATAGTGCATTAAAGGTCTGTCCATCCCTCACATATGTAAGTAAATAAATTATTCTCCAATACACGAGGGGTCAGAATGACTAAATGGTTAACATGAGTAGGATGGTAATCTTGGCACTAATGTGGGCTTTTAACATTCCATCATCAGATTTTCAATGAAATGAATTACTGAAGAGTTGTGTGTTGGAGTAGTTTGAAACCTGTTCATTAAAGAATGAAGATTGGCTATCTTAATAGAAAGCTGAGCACTGATTGTATATATGTGTGAGGATAGTACTGATTATTGCTGGTTTAGCATGAAATATGCATATTGGTGATTATTTATCTTTTCAATAGGTGTATGATTAAGTGGGTCAGCAACGTGAGATGGCATAGAGAGTTGAGGGTTGTGTGAAAGTCTGAGTTCGAATCCCTTATATATAACTTAATTTGAAATATGATATTTAATCTGTATATGACCACTAATTCCATTTTATATATACATGAGTATAGAATATACTTATTAAATATTTACACAACATGAATTTTCACATTATTATTTTAAAAACTGAAGAGAGGAATATTTATCTGTTTTCTAAGATATTTTATACTAAAACGGCAAATCTCAAAATAATGAATAATGCATTTAATATCTATATATAAATTATTTATCTGTTAAGAAGCATAACTTAGCAGAGCAATTTCAAATTTTATTTATTTTAGTATTACAAATACAAACTCTTTGTATGATTATTAAAATTACGTTATTATATTTACTTATTTTTTAAACATTACTTTCGTTTACAAACTTACAACTTTTATTTTTATTTTTAATTTGAACGTCTTTAATAAATGGAAAAAGACCCAAATAAATAATCATAATAGTAATATTTAAATACAAGTACAATATTTTTAAAATAGATTGAACACAGACTTTCAAGCTTTCTTCAGCTATCCCACTCCATCTTATATAATCGATGCACAAGATGATACACACATGAAAAAATAAATGATCTTCAATATATGTATTTTATACCAAACCATCACTCATCAATTGGTTTAGATCATCATCTCCCACACACATATATAATCCATGCTCATTTATATTAAGATAGCAAATCTTCAAACTTTAATGGGCAGACTTCAATCTTCTCCATTCTCTGATGATGGAATGCTCAAACTTTTGTTGATGCCAATATTGTTATCATACTCATGTAGATCTTAAGTCAACAAGGATTTGAGCATTTCAATAAGATTTTTAATGGTATGGGTGAATGAAAAATTGTAGGGTGGAAAAAATTGAAGTCTGTTCATTGAAATTTGAGATTTGGCATGTTAATATAAACTGAGTACTTATTATATATGTGGGGGAAATTATGATCTGGACCAACTGATTAGTGCTGGTTTAACACAAAATACGGATATTGGAGATCATTCATCTTTTTCATATGTGTGTGGACATGTGTATTGATTATATAAGATGGAGTGAATAACTGAGGGAAGGTTGAAAGTTCTTGTTTACATCTTAAAGTTTGGTATTAACGATATGCTAGTATTGATTTATTAAGTATATATATATATATATTTATAGATAGATAGATAGATAGACTTAAGCTAGATGTAATTATAGGGAATTTGAACCCAGACTTTCAACCTCCCTTCAGTCATCCACTCTATCTTATACAACTGATAGAGATAAATGATATCAAATATACATATTTCATGCCAAACCAGAACTCATCAGGTGGTCCGGATTATCTCCCAGACGCAAACATACACGCACATATATAATCAATGATCAGTTTATAGTAATTAAAGATTTGTGGTATCAGTCTGTTAGTCCATATAAAAATGGCAAATTCCTAACAATGACACCTATTAAGATTACTTTCAAAAAATTAACAGTACATAAGTTAAATAATAGAGTAGATTTGAAGAAACTTTAGTGTTAGATTGAAACTTTTCATTCAAATGTTTTTGGTAAATAGTCAAAATAAAAAAAATGCATTTATTCACAATTAATTGCTATGTCTTTCATTGTTTTTTTTGCATTTATAAATATGTACATTTTTATTTCTACTTTTGTCCATATTTACTAACCGTTTATTCATATATTAAACTATAACTATATATGATACAACTAACTGACAAACTTGTTTATTTCATATTATTCTAATGATTTTTAATGTGCACATATACAGCTTATCAAATACACAATGCTGGAAATATAAACCACTTCAGAAACAACAAGAACTTGTCTGAATCAGAGGAGACATTACTAAAATAATTCACAAGCTACATATTCCCAAAGAATCATTTAAATAAACTTGTAGATATCAATGCCAACTTATTTTGTCAGATTGATCTTTATCTGATAAAATAGACTGCACATAACAAAATGTTAATATTGTTTATAAATGCATTTACATGATTCTTAGGGTTCTTATGGTTGTTAAAAAGCCAAAGACACCAAAATGTATGGGTGCTGATCTGAGTTCAGAGCCATATGACTATATAAGCTATTGAACTTAAGATTGAAAATATTTTTGTGTTTTCAATTTCATTCTCATAGTTTTATAGTTAAGTAGAGATAAAAGGTGGCTGCTGGAGGATTACATTAGATCCTAAGATCTAGGTGCAGTGCTCTCAGATCCAAAGTTTCTCAGTGATGAAGGCCACAAGCCAGATACTAGTCTGGAGATATTGGGTGAGTAGTCATTAGATAGGGATTTTATGCACAAGCCTTCTGGCATCCATTGATTACTCTGGTTGGCACATGGTGGCACTACTGTATGGAGAGTTTGCCTTGTTTATAAATATATTCTTACTTGTTGTTTTATATAAAAATATATTTTATAAAATAAGAAAAATTTATGATCACTTTGTTCAATATTAGAATATAAAATTTTATTGTCTTTTATATCTAACAAATATTAAATTTATAATTATTTTATATTCAATATATTATTCTTAACCATAGACATTGCATTAATTAGCATAGCAATCTGGTTGCCCATCTATACTTCCATTTTCATCTTTTATTAAATCTTTAGATACTACTTTGACATCATGTAGGAGTATTTAGATGACTAATCGATTATTTAAACATTTCTCTAAAAAATTGTTCACTATGATCGTAATAGTACCGATGACGATTTATAAATTCATTGTGTAATCTAAAAACTATTAGTATTAGTTTTTATTGACATATCTTTTTTGTCAAACTTTTAGTAGTATTTATTTTTTTCAATTTCTAAAAAAAAACAACTAAGTTTTCAAGATTTCTTTGGATTTCTTATCATCTCTAATATACATACCATTGGCTTACAAAATTGATTGATGTAGAATTTTAAACTTCTTTTAATTTGTATTTGTCAGATTTTTGGGGGAATTTTTATCATTTTATCTTTTAAAAATTTTAAAATATATTTTTTTCTTTTTGACTTTTTAAAAATTGAAAAAAAAAGAGAAAGTATAGAGGAGAGGTAAATTGCATTGTAGTTTTACCTAATTCAAACAATTTTTTTTTATTTGTAATTGACAAATCTGTTTTGGAAATTTTTATTTTTGTATTTAAAATGGTTTAACTTTCTTCTTTCTTATTGGCTTTTTAAAAATTGAGTGGAAGGTAAATTGCTTTGTGAACTTTGATGCAGTTAAATTAAAACAAATTCACTCAAATACTCCACATTAAAATGAACTGTAGTATAGAAGTAATAATAAATTAAACAAAAAAGACTTAAAATAAAAACTTTTGTATTGATTTGAATTTTATTATTTTTATTTAAAAACTAAAAAATAATACAACATTTATAGGAAAATCTTTTTAAATAAAAATGTTTTAAATTGACACAAAGTTTATTTTGAAATTAATTTGTAACAAATTTTAAAAAAAAGTGTTTCTTGTAATGTGCAATGGGGCAGCAAAATATTGTTTCATTTTTTATCTTGGATATTTTTTGAATTCACATTGAATTTATAAAAAATAAAAGATTACCCCAAAAATGCTTGTCAATAAAAACTATTACTAAGAGATTTTAGATTACACAGTAAATTTATAAATTAATTCCTAGTATTATTAAAACTAGTATAAATTTTAAGATCAGATTGTAGTTCTCTAACCCACCATTATTTTTGAAAATAAAAAAAAAATTCTAAAAGTCAAAAGAAAATCAATTCAAATTTTAAGACTATTTTTTCAATTAAAAATAAAAAATAATTATTTGTAATTTGCCTACATTTTGTAAATGGATAAAAATAGTTTTTTTTTTATTATTTCTCTTGATATCTCTCATATTCTTCAAACTCCCATCTTCTCTAAATCCAATAAAAATTAAACAAATACCTGTTAATGGAAACTAATATTAAGATGTTTTAGATTAAACAGTGAATTTATAATTTAATTGTAGTATAATTACCACTATGATAAATTGTCATATTTGCAAAGAAATCTACACATTCTCAGTTAGTCATCCCTGTGTTTAAAGCAGTATTTAAACACTCAATTAAAGACAGAATTAAAATTTAGATAGCCAAATAAATTGACACCTTATTGAGTATTAAAAAATGTCAATATACACTTCTTAATTAAATAATTATAATTGATCAAATAACTACTAAAATTAAAAAAAAAAAAAAGAATTGTTTATTAAAGTCAATCACCTTAAATACTATCTTTTCTACTTGTATAACATTTAAATAATTGTGTTTTTAAACATATACATTTTAAATAAAAATCCATTTTAGGATGAAATGTTTTCTAACATTTAAAGAATAATAAATTTTGTTACAGAAATTGAAAAAAAAACATTTTGTCTAGTTTTTTTTTATAAAAAATGTTACCAATTCATTTTGCATAATATTTTCTAATATTGATAAGTTCATTAAATAAATAAGTAAAAGATAATGTAGAAATATTTTTTTTGAAATGATAAATTATGTAACTCTTGTGTTATTCCAATTTGTTCCTTTCTTGTTATATATATATATGTATCAATTAGTTTGTAAGAAATAATTTTATTTAAACTGAAAACAGAACTCAAACTTTCAAGCCACTTCAACCATCCACACTATGTCATACTACTGACACATATACTCATGCCGAAAAGATAAATGATCACCAATATATGTATTTCATGTTGAACCAGCACTCATCAGTTGGTCCAGATTATCATCTCTCTTACATATATACAGTCAGTGCTCAGTTTTTATATTAAGACAGCAAATCCTTATACTTCAATGGACAGGTTTTAATCCACTCTAACCGCCAAATTTTCAGATTGGAGTAGATTGAAGCCTGTCCATTAAAGAATAATCTGGACCAACTGATGAGTACAAGTTCAGCATGAAATACATATATTGATGATTATTTATCTTTTTTGCATGTGTGTGGTTATCGGTATCAGTGGTATGAGATAGTGTAGATGGTTGAAGTGGCTTGAAAGTCTGAGTTCAAATCCTCTATATTTATAATTGGGCTCCAGGTATAAGAGTGCCTGGTATTTCAAATCTTAAACTGAGAATATAAATAAATATACACAGTATCATAATTCAACTCATTTTAATTTTTTGTCATGTTTTTTCATGAATTTTTTCCTTCCACTGTCTGAAACATTGTAAATCTAATTCAAACTTTTACTAATTTTTTGTAATTTTTTTCATATTTAATTATTTTGCATGTCTGACTTTTCTATAATTTAAAACAAATTTCAAACAAAATATGCTGCTTCTTTAGAATTTTTACAATTTTTAAAAGTTTTATATTAATTAAAATGTTTATTTTCTTACCCCCCCATATTAATTTATTATAAAATTCCAGTTTTGCTTTCTAGCTTTTTATTCCAGATGATGCTTTGTTTTAGCAGTTTGATAGTAGATGGCATGAAAAGCCATTAAAGAAACATCAAACTGACATTTCATTTCCATTTATTTTTGTTATTCTTCCAACATATAAAACTTCTGCTAGGTGGCAGCATAGTTTCCCACTGATTCCTGTCTTTATAAATAATGATGTCAGCCATAATTATTTCTTTGATGAACTTCCTATGACTGTATAACATGACAAAGCTCAATAAATGATATTTTTCTATAATCTTGATAAAAAAATTACTGAAAAACTTAAAAATTTGAGCCTTTCAAATTATTTTCTTTTTAGTAAATTATTCAAATAGAGTAATGCATTTTATAAAATAGCCTGAACAGATTTTCATAAAAAGTTATAGGATGCCTTATCTTTTGTTTTATATATTTGTCCCACTATAGATCTTAGAATGGTAGCATAGCTTTTCCATAAAGTTTTAATTATTTTTTTTACATTCTATATATATCATTAAAAAACAAGTCAACATTTAGACAATCCCAATATTAATAACAATCAACAATTTCCCAATTGTTGTCAAGACAACCTTTATTTAACAATGTATATAAGTAGATAGATAGGTAGATCTATCAAACTGACCTCATTGAAAAAATTAAAAAACTGAAGTGGAGTTGGGACAGATATATTGCTAGACAAGATGATTATAGATGGACAATTGAAATCTTAAACTGGATTCCAAGAGACTGTAAAAAAAAAACCAAAAAGAGACCACATGTGAAATGGATGAATGAAATAAGAAAGTGTGCAGGAGTGATGTGGAGAAGAGAAACTAAAGATCAGACAAGGTGGACTGAACTTGGAGAGATCTTCATCTTGCAGTGGATTAATAATGGTTGATGATATATATATATATATAGAGAGAGAGATAGATAGATAGATAGATAGATAGATAGATAGATAGATAGATAGATAGATAGATAGATAGATAGATAGATAGATAGATAGATAGGTAGGTAGGTAGATAGGTAGGTAGGTAGGTAGGTACATAGGTAGGTACATAGGTAGATATATAGGTAGGTAGATAGGTAGGTAGATAGGTAGGTAGGTAGGTAGGTACGTAGGTAGGTAGGTAGATAGATAGATAGATAGATAGATAGATAGATAGATAGATAGATAGGCAGGCAGGTAGGTAGGTAGGTAGGTACATAGGTAGGTAGATAGATAGATAGATAGATAGATAGATAGATAGATAGATAGATAGATAGATAGGTAGGTAGGTAGGTAGGTACATAGGTAGGTAGGTAGGTAGATAGATAGATAGATAGATAGATAGATAGATAGATAGATAGATAGATAGATAGGTAGGTAGGTACATAGATAGGTAGGTAGGTAGGTAGATAGATAGATAGATAGATAGATAGATAGATAGATAGATAGATAGATAGATAGGTAGGTAGGTAGGTAGGTACGCAGGTAGGTAGGTAGGTAGATAGATAGATAGATAGATAGATAGGTAGGTAGGTAGGTAGGTAGGTAGATAGGTAGGTAGGTAGGTAGGTACATAGGTAGGTAGGTAGGTACATAGGTAGATAGATAGATAGATAGATAGATAGATAGATAGATAGATAGATAGATAGATAGATAGATAGATAGATAGATAGATAGATAGATAGATAGATAGATAGATAGATAGATAGATAGACAGACAGACAGACAGACAGACAGACAGACAGATAGATAGATAGATAGATAGATAGATAGATAGATAGATAGATAGATAGATAGATAGATAGATAGATAGATAGATAGATAGATAGATAGATAGATAGATAGATAGATAGATAGATAGATATCCTTTCCTATTATAACAATAATTCTTGTTATAAACTTTAAAACCCCTGTTTTGTATCGTTTTAGCAATATTATACAAATTTAGTAAGTTAAGTGCATTATTATTTTCAATATATTAGCTTGTAATGATTGTTTCAAGGAAAATAAAGGTGAAATATCAAGTAAACATAATGTTTACATTTTTAAACTGTTTACATTACAAACTGATTAATTCCGTTATTTTGATGCCTGATGTATTATATGAGAGTTTGCTTTGGAGGTAATACTTGTAGTGGTTTTGCTTTAAATCACACTTCCAATTTACTTGCTTATTTGATGGTAAAAAACAAAATTAATGTAATATTGATGTATTGGAAAAATATGTTGAGAACAGTACATTTCACTAGGCAGTGAACTCTAAATAATTTAGTCTGGCCTCCAAACACTTGATGGCTTTACTGACTTGTTTTCCAGTTTCAAGAGCATTTGTGAGATAAATTTGAAATGATTTTTGAAATAGAAAAAAAGTTAAATTTGTATATAGTTTATTAAATATTGATGATTATTTTTACACAAAAATTGTGTAATAATGTGTAATAATTACTAAAATACAAAATAATATATAATTACTTTTTATTTTATAAGTATATATTTTATTTTTAAAAATAGGAATTGTAATAGTAACAGACAAAAGTATGCCTTGGAAAAATGATTTCTAACATCTTTATAAATCATTTTTCCATATTGACTAAAGATGCTCATATGCAAATTTAACTCATTCCCAAACCTCCAATTGTTATGTTATTTTTCTGATTTTATGATTATTTTATCAAAAAAATGTACTGTATGATGCTGTCATTTTTATAATTATTTTACAACTAATAAATGAATAATATTTAAATTTAAAATTATAAAAATGAGATAAGGTTGGAATAGTTGTACATTGTCAGCTCTATTTAAACCATTGGGTCTTTTTAATATTTCAATCGAATTCCTCATGGTTTAAATAGAACTGATGAATCACAATGTATTCCAGCCTTATGAAGAGCACTTATTTTATCTCTTTTTTCTAATATAAACTTGAAATTAATTAATGGTGAAACTGAAGAAAATAATCATTTTAATGCACATAGTCTAAATGCTCAACTACTTTATCTCAATCTCATTCTTTAAACCACTTTCAATCTTCTTACTATTTGAGATCCAACAGTTTTTTCTCAGAAAAGTTAATCTTGACAACAGCAGATGCTATTTTCTCAAAATATTAAATATAATATGTATATATATGAAAATTACCCAAAATTCAACACTAAACCTGACTATTTAAACCAGTGATTTTGTTTTAGAGTTTATTTTCTTTTTCTGGTCTGATTTATTTTTGCTTATTTTATTGAGATGATTAATGATTTTAATGTTTATATATACATAAGTACTTTATGCTAAAAAATTAAACACAGAAAAGAAAATTATATTATTATGGTTTTTCTAAAGACTATATAAATATGATATAAAAAATAAACAACCATAATTATATATGTACTAATTATAAAATTTTAATTTAAATAAATTAATTGAAGTCTGACTTTTTATATTAATGTTATATCTATATTATATAATCATTAAACACCAGTAAACCCTTAGATTACCCCAATATCAATAATAATCAACAATTCCAATCTGTTGTCAAGGCAACCTCTTTTTAAACGCAGTTTAGACTGTTTTTTAATGATTACTTATAAACCCATTTAGCCATGAACATTATTACACTTATTATTTAAGTAATATTATATTACGTATGTACTATTAAATTTATTTGATTATAAAATTAAACAGCTTAAAATGCTTTCAATATAACGTGTATTTTTATAGCTTTTACATTTATATATTATTTTGATTTTATATAGTCTTCAATTTTTTGTGTCTCTGAACTAATTAAGGAGAAAGTTTTAGGCCATATGATGCTTTGATTCTAATTGCATATAGATGTGATAGAACACACCACATTGTTTTAGTATACAAGTTATATACTGTAACATAACGAATAGTAAATTTTAATACTGCAATTATTGGTAATAAAGTTAAAACATTTTTGATCAAGACATAAATAAAATTTTCAAAGGTTGTAAGAATTGGTTATTTTAGCATCAACTTACAATTCCATTAATATTTAGTATCATTAACTAAAAAAACGTAAACTTTAAATTACTATTAACTGACGATATTAGAAATTTCTTCAGCACCTAACACTTTAACTTTCTATAAAGATTTAATAGTTTTTTAATAATATTCTGCCATTTAATTGCTACAGTGTGAATGTGTCTGTCATCCTGATTTTTATTATTGTGCTAGATGTGCCTGACTTCATAAAGTCCCATGGCTTTATTTTGTTTGCTCTAACAAATTTTTTTAAGGTTTAATGTAAACTAAACATGATTTTAAATGTGAGAATTGAAAGACCATTGTTATGGCTGAATACAAAAACTCCAGTCTTTCAGCAATTGTTTTTGTAATAATTGCTTGCTTTCACAATTTTTTTAAAGATTTAGCTTAAATTAAACAAAAAAAGTTTTCGAATTTCAATAAAGCTAAATTAAAATTTACATCTTTAAATATATATGTTAAATTTGCTAATTTTATGACTTTAAATACATATATACTTGAGTGCCCTTTGAATAAAAAAAATTTTTTTTTCATTAGTTGGTGATCAGTCTTAATTTTTTTTTTTCCATGTGTCATAGCATCGGCTGGGACGCGAACCCACAACCATCTGCAACCAACTACTTGCTTGCATGGTGGCTGCGATACCTCTCGACTAACAACTCAAGACTTTTTTTTAGTTTTATTAATAGTTACTGTTGATTAATGTCTGAAAACAAAAATTCCAGTCATTTTTGTAATATTTTTTTTAATTGGTCGCTTTAACATTGTTTTAAGATTTAATGTATATATGTTTATTTTATTAAATATTGCTAATTTATAAAAAAATCATTAACATTGTTAAGTATGTCATTCATCTGAATTAAATTAGGATAATGCTTCTGCAGCTAGATGGAAATCTTTATCATAAAATATATACTATATTTCTGTAATTAAAAACAGTTGTACTGATTTTTTTTTCAGCAATTTTTTGTTTAATGCTGGAATTATTTTCTTTGCATAAGCATAGTGGTTGTGAATTTGACATGTAATATCAGACAAACATTCATTCACCAATCAGACAACAGAGAAATAACAGATTTTATACATATATGTAACTTCTCAAAAAAAAATTTTTATGTTTTTACATACTTGAAAGAAATAACTTTCCAACATCAAGATAACGATTTGAAACTTTTATTCCATAAATATCCATTAATTATTGTTATGACTGTCCATATATTTTATTAAAGAATAAATAAATGTTTACAAATTTAGAATATATTGATATTTCTAGACTACTCCAGAAAAGAAAAAATAAATAAATGATATGGAGAAAAAAAAAAAAGAAAATCCATACCTGCAAAAAGCAACAGAGAAATATCCATTTTAATAAATGTCTTAGTTTATGTAAATTAGCAAAGCTGATAAAAAAGTTTGCAGAAGAAGAAAAGAAAGCAAAAATTGAACAGTGCAAAAATGATACACTGAGGGCTGTGTTTTAAGATTTGTTCTGTAGTCAGTTATGATGTTCTGAAAGTTGGAAAGAAAATCTCTATTCAAGAGTCTAATTCGACTATCACAGAATAATGTGTGTGAGAAATAATGACATTTATGCAGAGATTTGAATTGTTAAATGATCTAAGAGATGCTGTTCTCAAATAGCAAATAACCAGTTGAATTACTAATCTTTTGCTAGGTATTATCATTATGATGTATTATAATTTTATCTTTTATATTGCATTGCCAAATCCATATAATATTAAACATTCCATGTTTTTATTACTGTTTGCAAAGGTTTTTTACAACCCACTATTGACAGTTTTGGTTGTCCCGGCAATCTTCTTCAGAAATTCTACTTATATTTCTCAACCATAACTCTATCAAAGCTCTATTTCTAGTATTCTTTATGAAGTAATATAACTTTATATTTCTTATTGCATTGCTAAATCCATGTAATATTAAATCATCTATGTTCTTTATTACTGTTTATGATGCTTTTTACAACCCACTATTGAGAGTTTCGATTGTCCCAGCAACCATCTTCAATTCTTAAGAACGTTGCTGTGGCAATCGAAACTGCCAATAATGGGTTTAAAAAGAGATTGTAAACAGTAATAAAGAACATAAATGATTTAATATTATTCTTATTTAAAATAAAATTAACTCTAAATTTCTTATTAATCTTTGTTGGTGTTTCCTTTAATTAACAATTAAAATTATTCAGTTGCCAATTGATGATTGATTGGTTCAGGATTTATTAATTATAGAATTAGCTTTTCCTATACCATTATTAAAATCTTTTTCTACCGTTTTATAGAATTTGAAATATTCAATTTTTTTTTAAGTACCAAAAAAAAAAAAAATGATTTGTCAATGAAAATCGTTATTATTTTTTAAATTGCTTATCCACATCTCTCCGAAATTATAAAGAATTAAATCCAAAATCTTTTTCACGATTTCAAAAGTAAAATGTAATTATAAACTATTTTAAGTTTTACTTGCATTAAATTTAGTATATATAATATTTAAAAAAAAAAAACATGATTTTTGGAATAGAATGTTTGGTAAACCTTTAATGATTTTCGTTATCCATGTTTATGGCTCAAATCAAATGTACTCTAATTTGAGTTACATCATAAATTTATATTTTTAATTTGCATTACATATAATAAAACATTGAATATAGCATTATATCTGGAATAAGATATGCTTTAGTAAGCCTAGACCCTTTAATTATACATGGTCATGGCTTAAGTCAAATGTAACTCGTTCATATGATTTAAATCATAATATATTACTCTGTATCAAAAAGCATAATTATTAGGTTTACTAAACATATAGCTGTATTTTATAAATTATAAAATCTTTAGAGTTTAATTTACTTATCATAAATATTTTGCAGGCTGTAAAATTTTTATAACATTTTTTTATCCATATTTAGTGTTTGAGTATTAATTATAGACATCAAATTCCTCAATAGTAAAAAAAAATAAAAGAAATAAAATCTCCAAATGAAACAACAAGAACAAAAAAAAAAACCCCAACAAAAAAACCATATGCAATTAAATCAAAACATACTCTGTAAACCATAATAAACGTGATGAGGAAAAATTTTTTATCTACACATCTAGTTTGCATTATATATTTAAAACATTATTTCAAGGAATCTGCCGTTATTATTTGTAAGTATTTTAACTTTATAATTTGGTATTTAAATGATTTATTGCTTCACTGATACATCGTTTTTTATTATAAAATCATACTTAGAAAGGCAATAAAACTCAAGGAACTGCCATTATTATTTATAGATATTTTAACTTTCTAATTTTGTGTTTTAAAGGATTTATTGTTTCATTGTTACATCATTTTTTATTATAAAATCATTCTTAAAAAGGCAATAAAACCTGAAATAGTCTTACGATGAATACATATACAATTACTTAATCATATATATTACATTTGTAATTTTATATTGGACTTTTTCCATCATCTAATATGCATATTGAATGTCCTTAGAAAAATTTAATTTTATTTAAATATTCCAAATGCATTCAACTGTTAGTAATATCACGTCAAACAGGTTAGTATATGCACAACGTTTTGAGAGGTATTATTATCCCCTTTTCTTCAGGTGTTACTGGCCTGATCATTGACAGAACTAGCATGGGATTCGAATCTGGACCCTTAGATTTTTGACTACTGAATTTCAAAGTAATGCTCTAACCAACTGAACCATCCTGCCAATGGCAAAAAACACCATACGTCAATTTAGTGTGACTATTCATAAAGTATGGAAACCACTAATCAACTTTGCTATTAGCAAAACGTGAAAGAAATCAGGAGGAACCTCATAGAACACCATCATTATAAACCTTCAGGAAAACAATATATATTACATATTTGAAAAAATTAAAACAAACAATGTTCTCTTTAGTAGTGCATCAGATTATAAGAGACAACATTCTATTGTCTTGGAAGCAGTTGCTTTAAAAACCAGTTATCAAAGTGAATATTGTGTGTGGAATTTTTTCATCTCTTCCTTTGACATTAATTTAGTAATTCTGAACATCTTAAAATACAATAAAGTTAGCTTTCTGTAATCTGAAATTATTTTAAGGGATAGTTAAAGAAATCTATACAATTTTTAAAAATGTTTGGTTAAGTTTCTAATTTAATGATAAATAAAACTTTTGAGACAAAATATAATTCAAGCATTTAATGTTTATAGTACATTATCAATTTATTTACAAATGAACAATTTGCATTAAATATAAGCAAAAATTAGATAACATATGTACCTGTCTTTGTGTAACTAATAAATCTCTCAGTACATTAAATTAAATTATTTGAATCTTAAACTATGACAATGGTTCATTTGTAGATACAATGGATCTTTATATTTATAATAAATAAATAATATTTACCAAGGCAATAAACCTAAAGCATGTGCGCTTGAATACCTACTTACATTTCGTTAATTTCTTTTTACAAATATAAATTAATATTATAAATAAAAAAATAGTTGCCCTGTGAATTGAAAAATATATGAGTTGGATACCATTCCAGGATAACTAAACTTGAAATTTTAACATACATTGATTTATTTTTAGATAGCTAATCCATATCAACCCAATAATTATTCATCTATGGTTATTAAAATAATATCTACCCTTAACTAAATAGTATTTATTTAAATAGTGTGTGTATTTTTTATTATACAGCTTAACTATTAGCAAAATAGGTACTTATGTATTAGACGTGCTGCCCATGCTTACGACTTCAGAACGTCGTCCAGTTTGGTGGGGGGAGGGTGCTTGCAACGGCATTTACCGTATTAAAAAAACTAAATTTTTAACAGTACAAAAAGTATATATTTGAGCACAAAAATAATAAACACATTATGATATTAAATAAAGCAGGTAGTTGTGAAGTTTTAATATGGTATTCTGCCATCACACACACCCCTTCATTGGAGAAAGATATAGCATTCTAGCATTGCAGAGATAGGCAATATGTCTACCATTGCAAACATGGACAGCAGGTCTAACATGTAAGCACTACGAGCATTCCAGGTCCAATATGTAAGTATTGCAAGCATTCTACCATCTCTAACATAAGCAACAGGTCTAATATGTAAGTACCAATAAGTATTATAAAGGATTCATCCAGATTCCAATCATAAAATAGAATCACTAATGATTGCATTATTCAATTAATGTAGCAATAGATTTGAAAATTATTAACTATGTGGTGCATTGTGTTTGTTCAATTCCAGCACTTAAATTCCATTTATTGAAGCAGATGAACACAATATCTTGGAGTGTCATGAATTTGTTGATGAAATTTCCCATGATGTCAAAAGTTGACTTTAGTTGCTTTATATAGAAAATGTTTATAATTTGATACAATCTTAAAAACGACCACAATTCTTTAATTGTAATTTTATTAACGATCTTCTAGAAAAAGACATCTTGAGTTGAGAAAAATCTCAACTGGCAAAATAGTATTTTGAACTATTGGCTATTTCAATCTATTCAAAAAGGGTTTGTGTGTTTTCTGTGAGTCAACTTTTATTCTGCTTACAAGTTGAAAAATATGTGAAAGAACACAAAATCACTGTGAAGAAATAGATATAAGTGTACAAGAAATACTTCCTGAGGTACCCTTAAAATGATTTTTAATGTGAATACTTTTCACATACACAGGTGCATCTTAGAATATGATAGTGCTAATGGAATTGTCTGTATAGTTCTCACAACACAATCTCAAATAACGTCACCTTGCTGTCCAAAAAGATTAGTAGTAGAAATTATTTCAGATTTAATATTAGCTAAATAAGGAATTCAGTTTAGACCATGATGCCATGTAATTCTTAAATAGAATGATGTAAACTTGAGTTTCAGAACTATTATTGCAAAAGATTATTAGATTATGAGATATTTTCTTCTTGGTAAAATGAAAATTTAAGCAAATTGTCTTTGTTGAATTAAGCAAAAAATCCCAAACATTGAGAAAGTTTTCTAAAGTTTTCTTATTCTTAATGAAAATTTTTTATATTTCTGAAAGAGTTCATATTTGAAAAATCGAAGAAATATCTCAGCATAAGTAAATTTCTGGCATTCACTGATAAATAGATTAAATAAAATAGGACAGAGAATTGATCGCCGTGTAAAAATATAGCTCTATTATGACTACAATTTAGTGACACTTTAATTTTGTTTCTTTATTTAAAGATTTCAAAATACTTTTAGTTACCCATTTTTTTCAAACAGAATCATTATAAGATTAAATCCATAAAAGTTGCATAATTTTCCAATCTAAGTCAATATTTTTTATATACGTTGCCAAAAATTAAACTTATTCACAACTGCTTTTTTCTGGCACAAAAACAGACAGTTTAATATTAATCCATCTACTTCCACAGTCCAACTAAAGTGAAATAAACCAAACTCCCCTAGCGTTTCAAATACATTATACCATAAACTATACTAAAAAGATGAGGGAAAAAAAACACTCAATTTTATGAAAAGAGAAAAGATGACAAAACCATAAAACAAATTCTATAAGTCAAATGAGGAGCTGAAATGTAAAAATAAACATAAAAATTCGAGAACCTCAAAAAGATAAAATAACTTCACAAGGATATAATTTTCAACATCCCACATAATGACCGGTAATGACATAAACATTACAACACTTAATGTTGGCGGACTAAATGCCTGGTAAAAAGTGCATAAATACAAGGTAATCTTTAGTAGAATATCTTTTGATGTATTATCATCACTGAAACAAAATTTAGTGATAGTAGTAACACTAATATTTTTAATGTTTTGTTTACATATTGATGCACTTAATTAAAAAAAAATCGTTCTGGATGACATATTACCATTTCCATCAATACAGATAAAATGTCTGAATCATTAACTGTACTTGAATATATATATATATATATTATAACCTACACTCCCAACACCGCTCATATACATTACATGAGCGAAATGCCCAGGCGCCAGTTCTATTAATGAATAGAACAATATAACAAAAGATATAATAAAATTATTACTGAGACTCTATATTTAAGTTTATGTTCATCTCAGCTTAGTGGGAGGCTATAGGAAGTTCATAAGATATATGATAATAAATGAATAAAAGAAGAAATATTATAAAACATTTAACATAATGTAAATTCCTTTGTTAATTAATTGTATGATAAAGAATCATAATGTTTATTTGATAGAGTCTATTAAAATATACTTTAAACTTAGTTTCTTCCTTCATCCAAGTATAACATATATCAGCTTGCTATGATTATATTCTTAAACAATTCTATTACTTGGCATATCATAATCTAAACATCTACTTTAATGCCAATCAAGAAATAAATAATAAGATCTCAGGGAATTTAACAAACACAGTTGAATTAAATAAACTACATTGGCCCATAAGTTATAATTATAAAGTATGATAAAATATAATGAAACAAATTGACTAAATATTTTACTGTGTTTCAATAATAAGATAATGACAGGGATAGGGTATTTTAATCTCATATCATCATCTAACAAATATATTGACTTGACAACCTTTCTAATATGTTTATCAAGTGGCAAATACTCTTTATAATGTTTGGATTAAAAATACAATATTGTCAGACACTAGCAGATTTAATATTATAACTCTGAAATAATACATCTATTTTGTAATAGATTTATGAAATGTAGAGATGTGGAAATGGAAAACACGAATGTACACAAGAATAATTCAAGACACAGATTTTAAGATTTTAAATAACTAAAACAAATCATTTATTACAATAAACAAAATAAATTTAGTCTAACATAATATTTTCAAATGGGTTCTTTGTTTTACAGACTTTTAAATTATTAAATAAATTTTTAGCATCAGTTTGGGATTATCCCTACTATCTAAACAAATTGATAATAAAACTTAAATATCCCGACTTTGAACACATACTTTGCTTGCATGTTTCATCTATATGACCATAAATAAATGACATATTATACTATTAGTACAAACAAAAAAAAAAAATATAGATATTTTCGAGAGGATATTACTGTTGATTAACAAAATAAATCAAATCATTTATATTTGGCTTTCAGCAAAGCAACTTTCTATAATTGACTAATAATCACTTTTAATTACGTATATCTTTCATTCATAGCAACAAAATCATGTTTATTCTGATGATTTGATGATTGATAACTTTTATTTAAATAAATGCACTGTATTTTAAAATATTTATTTCCGGTTTTAATCTTAATATTTTATATTTCTATTAAATGTATATAGTATATTTCAAAAGCATTTATATCTCATTTTAATTTCAATAATTATATACTTTATATACGCGATATTATTTATATTACGTGTGTGTGTGTACGTTCAAGCAGCAATAATATAAAACAATTTTTTTTAAACTCTCCATTCATTAAGAAAATATCATATAATTATTTTATTTCGAACAATGTCGTAATTCATCAATAAATATGACACTAATACTACATCAAGAGTTAATCTAACAATTTATCTAGCCACATATTAATTAACACAAAGCTATATTTTCATGATTTTACATACTATACGTTAAAAAGGGAATCTACATGAGGAGCAGATAACTCTTAAAGAACACTTCTACAATAATTCATTACCAAGAATCCAAGAAAAACGTCACATAACTTCCTAAACATCATTTAATCATATTTCAACAATAACTCATCTACTTCTAAATACACTATTGGTGGGGACTTATTTCCTCATCACCAGGGCCCTAAGAACATCACTTCAAAAAATATCATTAGTCTTATGCATATAAAATAAACTAGGCTCTACTCATGGAAAATAATTAACATATACTAAATAAGCAAGATCTTTTATTCCTACAGACATTATAACGCAAAGATTTCTTTTTATTCTCATAGCTTCTCTAAATATCGAACATTATAAATACATGCTGGCAGATAAATACCTACAGATAATATACCAATCCGTTCAACTCAGTAAAATACGACAATGTACGAAATTTATGCATAAAATATTCACACTAAATTTTGTCAAACAAATATCATAATTGTGCAAAACAAACACACACCTGCGAATAAAAAGTATATATAATATCAACTCTAAATTACACACTAAGCAGGTAATACGATAATTAAATATTGCATTAAGGCATAACTTTTAATTTAATAAACTTTAGGTTACTTTTTAAATTTTAACGGTTCTAATTATTATGAACGAACTCTTTTTATATCTAACAAACTATTTCTATTATAAGTTCGTTGATTTAAACAAAGAACAAAATTTTCACTTTGAGATAATAAAGCATACAAAATAAATGTAAACCTCTCTAATAATATATTAAAAAAATATTTCTTTCATCCTCATAAGGAAACAATAAAACCTATTTGAACACAATCAATTTTTGCCAGCGTACTCCTCATTTGAGTACGCTCCGGAGACGGTCTTGGAAATCAAAATAACACAGATTATACATGAACATAATAATAAATAAAACCTATCTACCTATCATATACATTAGTTATGACAAGCAATAAAAAAAAATAAAAGACAAAAAAAATATTAGTTTTGTAATTTAAAATAAAAGTTCATTTGCAAAGCTCTACTCCGGGTTTATGAAATAATATGGGACACATTCCAAACCGAATTTTACACTAAAATAAACTTTTGCAGTATAACTTAAAAAAAAATATAAGCATAACTTAAATATGCCCAGCACCTTTCAGTGTTCATAGCATATCCATTCGAGGTACCAAATCACAAGCAAAAAGTTAATTTCTCCTTATTATACTGAAAATATAAGACATTTTCCGTGCAGTTCTGGATTAAATACGTGATTATCCTTAGTATTTTTCTGAATAGCATTTAATAATACTTTAAATTGTTCTTAGTAATTCCATAATTAATAATACTTTGTTTCATATTCCGTCCTTATTGAAGAGAACAAAAATTACCAGCATTTCTGTCCTACTATTCAATTTAACAGAAATAGCTTACATTTTATTTCCCTAATTTAAAATGCACATTAGTTCCAGAAATATCAAATAAATGAATACTGTTATCTCCTTACGATGAACTTAAACATAATATGATCTATCAAAATAGACATATCCTTAGGTCTATGTATAATCTTCACAAAGAACACTACACGAAAAATAGTGAGAAATTAAAATATATTCTATAGAACAGTTCTGCATGCGTTTTCCATATATATCAAAAAAAATATGTTGCTTAATGATACAACAATAATATTTATGTAAACCACTCTTATTTAAAATGGCAATTAAATGAAATAATATAGACTGGATGTTATTAACACACATTTTTAAAAGAGTAATAGTTATAAAAGGATTAATTCAGAAATGTTTAAATCGAAGAGAGTTAATCAAACCGACATACCTTTTTTTTTTAAAACCTTAGA
Organism: Epiperipatus broadwayi; assembly: GCA_028023455.1. Taxonomy (NCBI): domain Eukaryota; kingdom Metazoa; phylum Onychophora; class Udeonychophora; order Euonychophora; family Peripatidae; genus Epiperipatus; species Epiperipatus broadwayi. Next base: position 5,391,711 of record JAQFVV010000051.1, read on the forward strand.
ATTGCATTTTTAATTAATTTTTTCCATAATAAAGTTCTGAAGCTCCTTTGGAAGTTTTTACTCCTTCTGAAGCTCCTTTGGAAGTTTTTACTCTAAAGTCTTTTCGAAGTCAATTTGACTTCAGTAACTGGCTTTAATTTTTACAATACATGAACCACTGTTTATTGTCTACCATTACATTATAGAGAGCAAATCTTACACTGGCAATCTTTTTTTTTTAAAAAAAAAAACCTCCCTTTAACAAAGTTCATTTTCCTTTCACCAGGTTACTCCCACTCATCTTGCTAACTAACTAATTACATATGCAAAAAACAAATCTTTTCAAAAAAAAAATCATTTTGATTTTTAAAACTAAATGAAGACAAGGAAAAAAAATACAAATAATAAAATAAATAGCTTTTACAAACTTGAAAGAAAAATGAATATTAATTAACTATCAAATAAAAATGATTAATAATTTATTCAGTTTATAAAATAATCCATTGATTTAACTATCTATTAATTATTGGAAAGAAATATATATTTGTTAAATTATTTAAGATAATTACTCTTATTTAAATGTTTTTATTGTGAATGTACTATTGTTTGCTGTTATTAAAGATGAAAATGAAATGAAACATAATGCAGATTCATACATGCATGCACATGTACTACAACCTAAATATTGAACTATCTTAACTAAATATAATTGAAATGACTATTAATTGTTGACAACAAGATAAGAATTAATGAATAAAAGATTTTGAAACCATTCAAATAATATTATACTAACAGAGGATAACTTTGCATCTTTTCAAACAAGATGTATCAATTCCATTAATAAACAACCCCCCCTCCTTACATTAAATACCTCATTAACCACAATAATACTAATAAATACTTATAAAGTGGTCAGTAAACTGCATAAGCAACCCATATTTAAGCTTTAAACAATCTCCAACAAAAAAAATTTAAAATTCTAAGGCTATTTCATTTTTTTTAAATAAAATATAACCATTTATTTAAGATACAAGGTATCTTAAATCCTTGTACCCATTCATATGGCCACAATATATATATATTATATAATGAGCGTGAATAGCTCTTAAAAAGCTTTTGTGAATATCCATATCCCCAGACCAGTTTCTAGCTGTTGGCTGTCATCCGTGAGGTGCTGGGATATTCAGAACATTAGATCTAAAAATACCATCTCAAGTCCAGCATTTATCCAATGGTCAACAATTAAGTAGAAAATGTGAAATTTTCAGACATCTATATGTCTTCAAATACAGATATCTAACAACCTTATTAAATTAAGTCAAGTGATGTATGACCACTCCACCGTTATTTGCATATCAATGACATTCGGTGGCAACTAGCAAAACGAAACTATTTTTCATAAGGATTTATGTATTTTATGATTATTTTTTAGACTATATTGACTAATAATGTGGCTAGATTTACATTTTTATTTAAAATATTTAACTTTAGATGAAGAAAAGACAATAGAAGTGAATAATCAGGATTGGTAACTTCTAAGACATGAGAAATCAATGACAATGTCTCTTTATATAATTGGTTGAAATATAATTCTTTTGCTTTACTTCAAGTTATTTTTCTGATGTTTTTCTCATATTTTTCTCCAGTTATTAATGTTATTTTAAATTTTTCATTCCATTTAACCAATATGAATGTAAAATAATTCAATTTTTAGAAGCTAAATGAAAACAAATTTAATTATGGTACATTAAACCTAGAGCGTATTTGACAAATATCACTCAAATTTTTACTCTATCTGGCTAGTGAGAAAATTTGTCAGTCAAAGAGGTAGGCGTTCATATTTAAACATGCTTCTATTATTGCTGAATAATAAATCTTCATATTTCTTACCTTGCATATATTTTTTAATATATGAACCTGAATACATTTATCATTCATTACATTTAAATTATAGTTATCAATTATTAAAACTTTAATTTAACGACTTGCTAGTCTATTTCAATATTATCTTTATCAGACAAAACCATTCTATAGACTTTTATCTTTTTCATACAAAGAATGGTGCTATCACTTAACATCAATTTAAAATTAGAATTATTGCATTCTACTGTAATGATGGACCAGAAATATTACTCTATTTCAGCAAATGAGCAACTCTTTTAATCACATATTTTTTTCTGAAAATGCTTATAAATATTTGTAAGGTGTCACCATATCAGTAATAATCTTCCATTAGATATTTTTGAGCTAACACTACAAATTTTGGTGTGAAATTCAGATACATGCTGAAACTCTATTGATATGTCTGTATGTGAGAGATTTATATACCTATGACGTATTTGCATTCAGATTTCCTTAATCCTGTAAAAATTTTATACGTTACATTTTTTAAAGCATTATTTAAATATAATTTCTTTTTATATCCTTTAACTATAATTGGAATAAAATTATTGGTAACTAAATATTAGTTTTATTTGGGTATTGTTTGGATTTGCAGATCGTATAAATCTATAAAGAATTTTAAAATATGGTTGAGATGTGGTGCGACGATAAGTGAAAATATGCATTGGATGGATAGTTAAGAAGAAGCATAAAATTATTGCTGTAATGATGTACAATGATAATATTTTTCTTTAATGCACCCCATAAACCAAGTTTAACAATATACATGGCCAAAAGTTTTCACTCTAAATTCATTTTAATGTCGCAACATTTTAAAAACACTTTTTATTTATTAATTAAATGATTAGAAAAAAAAATCTTGATTCAGCTTGACTGATTATTTACGATACCTGAAACATAGTACCATAATGGAGATATTGTTTTTTTTTTTTTTTTTTCGTGTGCATAGCATCGGCCGGGAAGCGAACTTCCTAAACCGGGACAACTGCTTGTAAGGCGGATGTACTGACCTCTCGACCACCAATGCTTGACTAATCGAGATATTATTAAAAGTTAAAAATATACAAATGACAAATATTTAAACCATAGTAAAATATAAAAATTGTAAAAGTTACTGGAAAATTAATAAATAATATAGTATATATCTATAATATTGCACTTTAAAGAGCTCAAAAATATGTATAGAGGGCTCAAGTAAAAGTTATGTTAATATATTACATATTTTCTGGTGTGTAAATTGCATATGTAATCAGCAAAGTGTGAAAAACATCGTATAGAATACATAAGTATTCTGTAAGTGCATGGCGTTTTCGGTCAAAGTATGTGCTAAATCTGGGAGCGATTCATATATAAACATAACATTATGAAATTGAATTTTTATTATAATTTTTTACATACTTTCTCTAAATGTTTATACATTGCCTTGTCATTATAAAGAATGACAACTAGTTTTTCGACAAAGTTTGAAAAATACCTTTATTGAAAAATATATGTGAAACTATAAGAAATACAAAATATCAGATACAAAATTTTTCTATCTAAAAAGAAAAATACCGTATCGAATTACTCGTTGCTACCTTTGAGGGGTCAAAAGGTCAACATGGGTGTATTATAATATTGGTATCACCAAGGAATTTTCAGTGGTCTGGATTGCTGAAGATTTGGAGAGGGGAGAGAATTGAAGTCTATTCATTGAAGTTTGTAGATTTGCGATTTTAATATAAAACCGAGCACTGATTATATATGGGTGTGGGAGATGATGATCTGGACCAATTGATGAGTGCTGGTTCAACATGAAACACATATATTGAAGATCATTTATCTATCTCACATGCATGTGGCCATATGAATTGGTTGTATTGGATAGAGCGATTGACTATAAGGAACTTGAAAGTCTGGGTTCAAATCTTCTTTAATTGTTGGTACAATTAGAATGGAATGGCATTTTGAATTAGACTTAGCTATCTTTTTCTATACCAAAGCACTTTAAAGAATTTTGCAAAGCTCACAATCCTGCTATTGACTCATACTTAACATGTTTTTTTTAAAAAAAATCATATCTATTTTGTTAAGTCTAGCCGTTTAATGAGGCAATAATACGATTTCCATCTTTTTTATTATTATTTTCAATATTCGTGATTGGAAAAAATATGAAATGAAATATAAAAATATGATAATTAGAAATTAATAAAAAAATGTAATTAAATTTTTTTATATTTTTAATTTTGTTTCACTGGGCATATAAAGTGTGTAAAATGTACAGACACACACACACACACACACACACATATATATATATATATATATGGTGAGCAGGTAATCTTTAAAATGTTAGGACCATTCCAACTCTAAAAGAAACAAAAAATAATAAAATGGAAAAAATTAACGATATTTCTGACGGATATTTAATTAATACTTTGCCCATTTTCATTTTGGCATTTTACAGAATGTCTAGGAAATGTGTGAAAATCTAAGTATTGCATACACGGATGTCCCACTTTTGGCATTGTTAAAAATGCCAAGGCATTCTATACCTTACGGACTTACACAAATTGTCACAAATTGCCGGTGGTACTAATATATATATATATATATATTGAAGCAGTCAATCTTAGCTTAAGATTGTGCTTCATGTTTCTATCTACTAATCTGTGTTTAAATCCCTATTTCCCATCCTGCTCCATTTGTCGTGTATATATATTTCATGTATATATTTGAGATGCGGCCTAAATTATAAAATTTAATGTGTCAATAACATGTTTTAAAATTATTATTAATTCTTTTTATTAATTATTAGTTCTTTTTTATTAAAGTATTATAGATGTGGCTCAAATATATATATATATATATATATATATATATATATGCTATATATATATATATATATATATATATATATATATAGGAGCAAAACTTATTAACAAAATATTGATGTTTTTAAATATTTATTATATGTCATTTTTAGCTTTTTCTTTTTAAATTGCTTGTTTTTCTATTAAACTGTATATTTATTATAAAATCCAATATGAAAGATGTCACTGTTGCTAATTGTCCAAAAATAATTAAGGGTTGGAAGCACTATTGTTTTAATCTGGGGAAGGTATTTTTTAATTAAAGTTTTACTTAAAATAAATGGGATTAAGTAGATTAAAGATATACTTTTGTTAAAAAAACATGTCAAATCTATTTCTAATCTGGAAATAGATTTGAATTTATTTTTGGACGTTATCTAACAATTGCATCTTTCAAAAACAATTGATAAAAGAAAAAGTATAAAATGACTGAAATTTTGGAGAAGAGATTAGATTAGCTACTCTAGTTAAAATGATTGTTAACATCATGGTGAAACTTAAATAATATAGCAGTAAATCTATCACTTCTTGGCCTGTTTGGGTCATCTTTCATGGCTGTACCATCCTGCTGCCCAAGAGTGCAAAGCCCGACCTAAGAACTTCAGTGTGCAGTTAATAGAAGCTTGCTGCCACAGGAAAACTTGCAATATTTTAAATTGAACTCTTAAAACTGCAAGGTAAATTATTTCAAACCACCACCATTGAAACTAAATCTAGCTTGCCTAATTAATCTCAAATTCTACTATCAAGTTTTCTTATGTATTCTTTAACTTTGCCTCTTTTTTTGTATTAAATATATATGTAAATTGCTTTTCAATAATTTCTAAAAATTTAATCCTATCTCATATGCTTTAACTTCTTTTTAATTTTGGTGCGGTCATTTATTTATATATATTTATTATTTGATTTACATATCTGCTTGCTTATTAATATGTCAATCTAAAACAATTTGACGAATTGAATTTTCTAAAAATCCTTTCTTCTTTTTAAGTAAGCCTTCATGAATCAAGTTTATTAACATCCTCTTAAAATATAACATATTGTTAATTAATACACTCACCAGATTGTTTTACGTGCCAACATTTTATTTATGTTCTAATATAAAATATATATATTTGTTTAACTCTGTATTTTCTACCCAGTGAAAATCCAGAACTCAAGCTAATAAATGCTCTGAAACATTTATTTTATAATTATTTATTAAATTCTGAAAGAGTGACCTATAATTTGTTTTCTATATAACTGCTAGTCTTATTTCATTTGTCATACTCTTAAAATTTCAAATCTTGTATTTAAATATTTCAGTTATTGTAAAATCAATGAAGATGGGATTGTTTTATTTTAAATAGCAGAAAAAGGAATGGGGGTAAATCGTAATGTTTCTTTAACTAAATCAAATCTTAACGTATATTTTAATAAATGAAATATTCTCTCTCTATATATATTGTAATTGCATGGTGTATTATAGTATTCAAACAGGGGTCATTTATTTTTAAAGCAGTAAAACTTTTCAAGGTCGTTAGTGACATTTATCATTCGTACTGCGTTCCTGACATATAGCCAATCTTCATGATTATATATATATATATATATATATGCTTCTTAATCTGGGGGTTACGACAAGTTCAAACTCATAGATTTCTTCTCCTTCCATAGATAGTTGAGCTATCTGGAACCACATTTATTCCATATCAAATGCCTTTGGCAGTGATCCCGTAAGTTTGGCACATGCTATGCATATTCACTTCGTAGATAAAAGCCTCTCATGTCGGTTATACCAGCAAAAGTCTTGGCCACACCATGCCTATCCACTTTTTTCTAAGCACTACCCAAGAAGGGGGTGTGAGATTTCGTTTTTCATCCAGAAGCACAACCTTTTTCTCTTAGTTATTTTTAGGCTATTATGTCAGCACCACAAACTTCTTCATATTATTATTATTTCTTTTGCTTCATGACCCAGTTTTAATGCTCTAATATTAAAATTAAGCTTTGCTTAAAAGATATATATATATATATATATATATATATATATATATATATATATATATATATATATATATATATATATATATATAAATGCCAATTACTTCTATTTTATTAATTAAGTTTATTTCAATCATATACAATCTCACCGTCGTAATTTATATATCTATATTTAAGAGTATCTATATGCCTTGGGGAAAATAAAGCGTTAGTCTTACTATTGTTAAAATAATTTTTCATTAAATATTAGTCATAGATTCAAAAATGTATTTTATTTATTTTCACGACCTCAATGGAGTGAAAATAATTTATATCATATGTATAATGAATTTCAGAATGCTCCTAGAAATATATATGTTAGTCACCATGTTTCAGAACAGTAAATCAAAGCGTTAATGGCAGTATTATGTAATTCTTTCTAATATTCGATTGGCATTTTAATATTGGACCCACCAAAGATGGGTGTTTATTTGTAATAGAGCACATGAGAAATAATAGTGTGAATGACACTATGTAATTATCTACCACTTGCTCATTCATGCACAAACTAATGTACTTAATTTATAAATGTATATGAATAATTTGTCATTATATTAAATTACATTTTTATTGTCTAACTTATTTGAGTAGTTCGAATTCTTTTTTCTCCATTTCCACATATTACAGCCATGCTTATGTATATTTTAGTTTAGTCATAGTTAATAGATGTCTCATTGTGTTGCTCAGCTTTACTAGTTGGCTGGATTAAGATTAATTCTCATGGGCCATCACTATTATGTTATCCATTAGGTGTTTGATTTGGGGCTTAGAGAGTGGGTTCGAATTCAGTCTGGTCTCTGACCCAAATCTTGGGCTTGACTGGGTTTGAAGTACATTTTGTGAGTTCCAGCTCATGTTAGATGGATAAACAAGTTTTGACCGGTACAATATATATATATATAGTGAAGAAATAAACAATCGACTTCTCATGTAAATAAATGAGTATCGCTTTGAATGAACTAATATTTGTACTGCTAAACTAGGAAGTGAAACTTCAGAAGTTCTATACTATATTCATGATTAATACTGAAATAATATATATCAAACAGCTTACTTAATTTTCACATATCCTTTAAAGAGATACTTTGGTCCAAGGTCATGTTTAAAATTGCAAACCCTATTTTTCACACACAGTATTAATATAATTAGAATTATCCTAATGATAAATATGTTTGTCATGATTTTTGAATTGATTCCATTGATGATTATGCCATCTGTTTTGTATATTTCGATTAGCTTTGGACGTCCGATAACACTGTTTGACATTTGGATTTCCCTATCTCTATGGAAAATCAACTTAAGTCTCATTTTTTTTTAAATATTATCAACATAATTCACATTTATAGAAGAAGGACATCTAATATTAACATACTTTATTGAAACCAAAGATTTATCATTGTCTTAGGTTTCACCTTCAACTTAAGTTATGGTTAAATAGCTTTAAATATGCCTATCTTTATATTTATTATTCTTTAAATGCATGAGATCTCTTACTTATGTTTCGATGTTATATATATATATATATATATATATATATATATATATATATTTATATATAGTCAACTATATTTATATTATTCTTAATAAGCATGATGAAAAATAAATATTTTGTAAGGAGAATGTATTTTAATATTTTATGTTAAAATAAGTATAAAACCTTTTAAATATTGTAGATTAAATGATTTATGCTTACATGTTAAATGCAATTTTTAGTTTAGCTTTATGCATGTAAAATAATTCAATATATATAGTGAAATAAACAATATACCCCAGATATGAACTGTCTGATGATGTAATTGCTGTTTAATATTTAACTAAAAATTCGCCAAAGAAAAAATAATCCGAATGATTAATTAGTTTGCTATAGTAGAGTCATCTGCAAGAATTTCCAGGCCTACTGGAGTATTCCTAAATATTTGAAAGTATTCACCAAACTTATATATTTGCCCTCAGTTAGATGGTTATATATTATCATAGCCAGACTTCCAAAATCATCCGGGAAATAGTTATTATAATTGGAGGGTAAATATAATATAAAATATTATATCTCTCACATCTGGAATTCCCCATGACAGGAGAAAAATATCATTTTTTAGAATTTTCCTTTGGTGGATTTGAAAGTTTTCTTTCCTCTAAAGTAGAATATTAACGCTGTTTGCCACTTTTTTACATTAATTAACATTTTTTATTTTGTTTTATATTATGTATAAATTACATTTAAAATCTAGAAAAATTAAATATGGTGGCGGAATCTGATTAAAAAAGAATATAATTTTCTTCTATTGTAAATTTGTTTAACAAAAATTGCTAATAGCAACATATTTAATTTACTAATTCGAAGTAAAAGTTTTAATTCAATTATTTTTTTTAATACAAATTAACATTTTTTTCTGCAAATACAAAATTTAATTATAAAAATTCTTACTTTTGTTATTTACCAAAACATAGAGAAAGAGTTGAGGTTTTAAAATTATATGTGCGAACATGTTTGTGTGTGCAGCAGATAGAGACACTATATACATATATTAAGATTATAAATTTATATAATTTTAATGGCCATTAATAAATTGTGACTATTAATTGTATAATATTAATAATATACATATATATTTATTCGCGAGTAACTAAACCCAAAAATGTTATCGTAAAACGATTTACAAGTGAAATTCGTCCATTTAATGTACATTTTCTTATGTCAATATTCATTTATCAGTTAGACAAAAAATAACCTATTTTTTATTTACATGTAAATAAAAAATATGTGCAATATACAATATTCAATATACCAATGTAAAAAATAAATAATATCTATAACCAGCTTAAGACATATACCCCAGCCAGCCATCGTGAGGAATATTTACACAGAGGCAAAATTCTCCATACAGTTGCGCCACTCAGTGCAAGCCAGAGTAATCAATGGATGCAGGAAGGCCTGTGCATAAAATCCCTATTTAGTGCCTACTCATCCAATATCTCCAGACTAATTTCTAGCTTGTGGATTTTATCAGTGAGGAGCTTTGAATTCTGAGATCATTGCACCTAGATCTAATGCAACCCTCCAGCAGTGACCTTTTATCTTATTAGCTAACTATAAAGCTTTGAGTCCAAAATGAAAACAAAGTAATGTTTTCAATTCAAGCTTAGTAGTGTGTATAGTCCTATAGATCTGAACTCAGTTCAGCATCTATACTTTTTAGTGTCTTTGGTTTTTCAATAACTCGCTGATGAAAGCCACAAGCTAGAAACTAGCCTGGGGATATTGGATGAGTAGGCACTATATAGGCATTTTATGCACAGTACTTTCTGCATCCTTGATTACTGTGCCTTGCACTGAATGGCACTAATGTATGGAGAGTTTTGCCTTTGAACAAACTACTTGTGTAAGCATAAAGAATGGTGATCATGTGATGTTTAGTGGAATATTTAAACAGACTTTCGCTTTGCAGATTTTAACTATAAATGACTGAATACTTGTTTACCAGTTAAAATTTTAAAAAAAAATCTCATTAAAGTCACATAACATCAACATGTCTTCTCAAAAATGATCAATTTCCTATAATTTTGTATATTAACACAATTATATTGTTGGTCATTTTCCTTTTAAAAACAATTATATTATTTATTTAATAAATGTGTTCTATATGTAAAATATGACTCGTTGATGTTTTATTTTTTTCAAATCTTTTTCCACATGTAAAAAAAAAAACACATTAATAACTAACTGGTAAATCAGCACTGTATGAGGAAGGGGGCATTATTTAGAAATTTGTTTCTCAGTGTTTCACTAAAGAATCTGCCAGTGTATTTAGACTTATTTGCTCTATGAATATGTTTTATCTTCATACATATAATGCATCTCAGTAAAAACGAAATTAATTTTATCTCTAGGCTGCCTGTAGTACTATCTTATAGTCAACAAATATATAACATAGCGACTTAATTTAAAAATTGACCACAAACATTTCAAAACAACATTAAGTCTGAATAATGAGTTACCACTAGGAGATGAGAATGTGTTTTGCATTTTAAATAAATCATTTTTATTTATGCACTCTAGTTGCTCCGATGTGCTATTATTTTTGACCAGAGAGTACACTCAGGGAATCAAAAGCTATTGGACCTAATTCACTCTCTCAAAACCAGAGATACCAAACTAGCCCCACCTCCACTCCTCACAGACACTTGGGAAATCCTCCAACTCTCAGCCTCTGTCATAGAACTCAATCATTTAAATGTTTGTGATCCATGTGTTGCTTGATTAATGAAGACATGTATCTCGGACTGGCCTGGACTACACACTCTTTCCCCTTTACACTTCCCATTTCCTTTTCACATGCATCCTTCCCCTTTTACCATATTGCTCCTGAAATTTCAATTTACCATATAATCACTCCCTTGTAAATCTTTTTCTAACTGTATTTGTTTTTTTATTGATGAATAAACTTTCATCACTGAGAAGAAAAAAACATTAAAGTAAATTTTACGTTCTCAACAATACATCCTTTGGATCATTTTAAATATTTTAATAGGAGCTTGCTCGATTTAAAACAAAATTTAATGTTAGTAATGTTGCTCTATTGTCAATTGTAATCCAAACACAACGTCACATTTCCTTGTGTATTTTTTAAACAAAACATGCTAGAGACATAAAATTCTTATGGTGAATAGATATCATTTACTGATTTGGAAAGGGCAGAAAAAAAGTCACGTTTTAATTGGAGTATACTGTATATATATATATGTTCATGAAAATATGTATTTTACTATGTAAAAGTAGATATTTTTATGGCTTTATTAAAATTTGCATAATGGTAATTAAAGATTATATCCACATAAAAAGCCATAAGTAACTTTATCTTAGATATTGCTACAGGAACCATCAATTACCAATTAACAGTCCTGAGGCTAAAGTTATAATAGATCTTGTAACCTGAGTTTATTTTGAAGTAAAAGGAGATCATTCTTCACCTCTAACCCAAGTTGTTATAAGAATTTAAATCCAAACGGTGATTTTTATAGGTACAAGTATGTTGAAATCCCATATCTTCTTTTCACATCTTATAAATAATAATGTATTACTACAGATAATTGTATATGCTGATTGTATATATATATAATTCACAGCTACTTCATATATTTATATAATTCACCGCCACTTATGAATAGATACTACATTCTAACTCAAAATAAAAAGCAAATAATAATAAAATACTAATGATTAATTTTGGAACGACGATTTAAACAACTTTAGGAACGACAAATATATGTCAATGTATCTTAGACTGGTTCGTAAATTAGTTCTAAATCTCTGCAGCATGCAACTTTTTTTATGGAAAATGTTTACAAATTTTACTTCCTTTGTGTTCTTTATATTGATTTATCATGAATCATGTTGTCTATATAATAATATTATCTATGGGCTTGTTTAAAGTCATCATATAATCTTTATAACAAATACTACTTCTCCGAATAAAAACATGTTTAAATTTATCGTAATATATTTTGAAGACTCCAATCCTAATCCAATTAAGTTGAGCTTTTGCAACTGTAAACTATACAATCTCTGTAAGTGATATTGAAATATGTATTCACAATGCGACAAAAACACCGTGGGCTGTATAAACATATTATACATGTGTATACAGTAAACTATAAGATTTCCAGTAGGAGTGTTTGCATTTGTAATGGAACATGTTTACTTTCTTGTAGCTTAATGGTTATTGTTTAGCACACTTTTTTATATTTTATATGCTATTGTGCCATGAATAAAAAGGGAGAACATGAAAATGTATCACTCGAAATTTAAAATAAGAATCTTAAAATACTGATACAGAAAGTCTCATGTCAAAACTTTCTCATTGCAAAATCTTGTAATTTATCATTACATTTCGTCAGATTTATATTTGTAGACATCTAATAGAATGTAATATATAGCTTCATCATCAACATAATCATCAACCATTATCAATCCACTGCATGATGAAGGTCTTTCCAAGGTCAATCTATCTTTTCTGATTTTAGCTTCACTTCTCCACATCATCCCTGCACACTTTCTTATTTCATCCATCCATCTCACATGTGGTCTCTTTCTGAGTCTTTTACAATCTCTTGGAATCCAGTTTAAGATTTTAATTGTCCATTTATTATCATCTCTTCTAAAAAATATGTCCAGCCCAACTCCACTTCAGTATTTTAATTTTTCCAATGAGGTCAGTACCATCTGTTTGTTCTCTTACCCATATATTACATTTTAATCTCTTCTTGTTACTCCCAACGGTGCGTCTCTCCATACTTCTTTGAGTGGTCTGAAGTCTCTGTATTGCTCTTCTATTAAGTGTTCAAGTCTCAGATCCATAAGTAAGAACTGGTAAAACATATTTATTAAAAAACTTTCCTTTTCAAACACATAGGTATATTTCCTTTTAGTATCAAGTTATTTCTACCAAAAGCACTCCAAACAAGTTTAATTCTATAAGAGATTGAACCGGAATCATTGCATGATCTATATATAAATTAATAATCACCTATCAATAAATTACAAAGAATAAAGTGATTTTGCCTATTCCTTTAACTGTGATGGTATTTAAGTATACATTTAACGAGCTCTGTGTTTCACAACCCACTTGCTATCATTCAGAGAAGATAATGCTTCTTAAAAGTGCTTAGTCAATTAATATTACAATTTGTACTTAGTTTCAGCCATTGCCTGTGTTTTTGCACATTTAGACAGCCATATACGTAAAGAAAAAGGTGATGTCATTCTATTCTCCTCATTTATTAACAGGTAATTATTAGTTTATACATAGTTTATAGGAGATTACAGTGACTACCTTTCAAATTTCATGCATACATATATATCTATAATTATTTATGGAGCAATTAAATCTAATATTAGCCAGAATTGACAAATCAAACTGAGAGCCAAATTAATCTACCATTAAACAAAAGATGGCCAACTTTTCTCCAATTAATTCAAAATAGTGAACATTTAAGTTAGCAGCAATTTTTGTACCTTATTACTCAAGCGAGCTTACAGTTTCAAATAATAATAACCATGCAAATCCACATAAATCATCGCTACTAAGTATATCGTTTGTTGATAATATATAAAATTATTCATGAAACATTTAAATCCAAATACACAATTTATAAATAGAGCTTAAAAATAATTTATACATATTTTCAAAAGCAATAGCTTTTCCCAATAACTGACAGATAGCTGCAATATCTATAGTAGTGTCTTTTTTAAAACTTAAAAAATGTCACGTTTTATTTGATCACATTTCCTTATTTGAACATATTTAATTGGAAGATTTTACTCTTGGATTCAACAGTAACCTATATTATAACTTCGTAATAAAATTAGTTTTGTATTTTTTCTACATATCATTTTGAAAATTGTCAACTAGTTTCGGGATGAAGATCTCTCCAATAATGAATTAATTTCTCTTATTCATATCTTCTCTTCTACATATTACTTCAGTAAAATATCTTGAATAACCCTTGTCTTGAGATTCAGTTTAAGATTTTAATTGCACACCTAGTGTAATCTTATTTGGTACATATATCTTGCTGAAATTCATGCTAGCGTCTTAATTGTGTTACCCGTGTGTTTTCTTACTTATGCACTTTGTTTTTTCTCTCTCCAGATTATTCGGAATCAATCATCTCTTTATTTCTTGGGAATTAATTAAATGCCAAAGTCTGAGATTGTATGCAAATATTAATTAACGATCTTTTTTTTCAAGTACATACAAATATTTTATTAAATAATACTTTTGACAAAAGGAATCTACACCCTAAGCACATGGGTTGTAATGTAGTTATAATAACTCAATAATATCTTGTTGAGCACTAATGATAGACTCAAACCAAAGCACAAGATAGAAACTTTTGAAAAGATAAGAGAGGGCATCTTATCTTTTTTATATAGGATTTAAAATGAATAATTAAACATCTTCATGCTTTCAAACTAAGATGCTTTAGATTGGCCTATATAACTAAATTTAGGAGAAAATGATAAGATGGCTGCTGTTGTCTTTTCAAAAAGTCTCTATCTTTGTACTTTGGTTTGAAAGCATCCTCAATACTCAACAAGTCATCTTTGAGCTATTATAACAATGTTACAGTGCATGTGCTGCAGGTTCAATTACATACAACCTCTGTGGATCTCTGTTCACTAGTAATTAAATTTGAATGTTAAATATACAATTAAATATTTTTTAAAACGCATTTCATCTATGTTTAATTATATGATATTTTTATGCATCTGATTTTCATTTACATTAATAATCTGTTCAAAGCGGTTATAGTTATTAACTTTTTTTATTAGCAGCTATCATTATTTTCTCGGGTTTTTTTTAGAAATCTATTTAACATTAGTTTATATTTTTTATACACATCTTCACTCCTATTTATTGTCTTTATCTAATAATTATTGCAACGTTAATCTATAAAGCATTCTTTTTAAAATAACACCATCACAGTTTAGATGTTTTGAGTAATTTTTTAAATGTATTTTTATTTTAATCTATATTTTCATAAAACTGCTACAAAAATGTTGAAGCACCACAATATTTGTGGCTTACATCCTTATCATAGCTCATCTTTAAAATGTCCATGCATTTGGAAATAATCAGATTGAGTACATTAGGTTATTGCTGTCATAAGTCACAAGAATATTTTATTATTGTTTGCAGCATTGAAAACAATCTATGTAGGCACAAAATGCATAATCACATTTTATATTATTACGCATGAGCCTGACATGCTAGCAATTTAAAATTGTTGTAGTAAATACATACCTTATCACTACTTAAAAATTATGTTAATTCAAAGATGGCGCTACAAGTATCTTGTAAAAGAACAAGTCACCTTTTCACTGAAACACAGTAGATATCAGGGGTGGCCAACTTTTTTGTTCATATGATCTATTTTTTATTTTTAAAATGTGTTGCGATCGACTTGTTGTCATAGACGATCGACTTGTTGTCATAAGTGTAGTCTAAGTAGAGGGAGGTGTGAAATATATACTATTTTTATATATCTGCCTAGTAAAAAATAACAATTATTTAACGGGTCAAAAAATTCATGTCCTGGGGAATTAAAGCAACATGAGTAATTATTAATAAATCAAGATTAAAAATATTATTTTCAATAATGATACGGCTTAGTGGACTTCACCTATCTAAAATTGAAAATAAATTAGAACAAAAACAAAAAAACTTGAAAATCTTGACTTAATTTGTTTCACTCGTTACCCGACAGCTCTTGCCAGATTGGCCTCGCGATCGACCAAAAATGACTTTGTGATCGACCAATGGATTACAATAGACTTGTTGGACACCCCTTTTATATATAACAAGAGTTTAAATAAAATTTATATCTGATAATTATAAGATTATAATAAAAATATTAATATTTCAAAAGCCCTAAGAAAGATATTACAATCTATATTTATTAGTTTTCTGTCAGTTTAATATATGATCTTTACTAAAATCAATACGTCACATCTAAAAAAAATATTGGGCTCAAACTGACCAAAAATTACAAGATGGATTGAAATACTATTATTGCACCTTATAAAAACATTATCCTAAGCATTTTGGTGCTGTGGAATAGAACTAGATGATGGAAGGTCACAGGATCGATTCTGGTGCTATGAACTCCCAAGCAATAAAGCCATTATCATTTTATAGCCTCGTAAATTGCATACAAGTATTGAGAATAGCTATAAAAACAAATTCTATGAATTGTTATTTAATTAGATATTTCTCGATTATAAAAATATATTAGGTTTTTCATAAGCATTTCATCCTCTTTAAAGCATTAAATATATTTTACACGACCCACAACTCTCAGTACCAACCTTATATTGCTGACCCACCTGATCACACAAATATTGAAAAGATAAATAATCACCAATAGACATATTTTGTGCTAAACCAACACTCATCAGTCGGTCCAGATTACCATTGCCATATATATAAATACAAGCGTTAACAAGTTTTTAACTTGATTTTGTTTTTCATAAATGTACCTTTGAGGTCTTTCTTGCAATGATATATATTGCAGAGGCTTCTACTATGTGGTGATGCTGAACTGATATCAGACCCATGTAGCTATCTGGCTTGCTATGCTGAGTTCGAAGACATTAACGTGTCTAAAAAATTCACGCTTGCAAGCTGAATAGAAACTGTTTCATAAACGCTCAGAGTTTGTGTTTAGATCTAGTTCTTATTCCTGTCTTTCACTTTCGATAGCAAATAGCTTGAAATCATGATCTGAAAGTGGAATTAAAGTTAGAGATAGTGAATGCATTCTCTGACGTTTATGTAAATGAAATATGCTTGACGGTGTTTTTGGTAGAACGTCATCTGTTGACATATATATATACAATCAGTACTCTGCTTTATATTAAGATAGCCAATCTTCATACTTTAATGGACAGGCTTCAAACTACTCCAACCCACAATTCTTCACCCTTCCATTTAAACATCACATGACCACCTCCTCTTATGCTTGTGTATAACCGTTGTTAAAATAGTTTTAACAACAGGCTTCCATTTCACTGAAAATTTAATGATGGAATATTCAAAGCCCATGTTAATGCAAAGGTTGTCATCCTACTCATGTTGATGTTTAGTCATTCTAACCCCTCATGTACAGGAGAGTAAGCAATTCTTAAGTTCCATATTCCATCTGGTTGATAAATAAATTAATTTCACTCTGAATTACCAACAATGTTGACAAAAGTAGGTGAATTTATTCTATTCTTGATTTCTTTGTTCAACATTTAGAGTTCTTTTAAGTCATAGCCTGGGAAGATTGATTTACTCTCTTTGTTCACATATACATTGAGCTATGTTTAAGTTAAAGCTGTGATAAGGATGTAGGTCTTTGAAAATAAGTTGTAATTATTTTAGTAAAGATTTTGTATACAAGTTATAGAAGGCTGATAAGTCTATCAGTTCTTATATATTTTTTATCACATTTTTTAAATATCAGTTTTACTTATGCATTCTTCCAACAATCTAGTACATCATAATCATTTAGATATTTGGTATATAATTTCACTAACCAATTTTCTATTCAAATGCTTTTTCTAAATATCCAAAATAATTCCGTAACTTCCTGGGGATTTTTCTTCTTTATAAATTTAATTGCATCTCTCACATTTACATTTAATATACTTGACAATAATATACTAATTGTAGGAATACGTTGTTTTCTTATCTTTAGTAATATATGATTTTTATAGAAATCCACTATGCATTTTATGACGTAACCTCTAATAATATTAATATCCTTTATGTTATTTATTACTTTTACAATACTTTTTACAACCTAATATGGCAATTTCGATTAACTCAGAAATCTTCTTCAGAACTTCTATTTATATATTAAAATTTGGAATGTAATATGACAGTTTTGATTGCATCAGCAATCTTTTTCGAAGAAGATTGCTAAGGCAATCGAAACTGTCATATTAGGTTGTAAAAAAGCATTATAAATGTAATAAAGAACATAGATGATATTAATATTATATAGATTTGACAATGCAATAGGAAAGATAAAGTTTAGTAATAGTTTAATTTTTTTTAATTGTTAAAATAGTTTTCTTTTCAATATCAAAAAGTTGTTTTACAATTTTGAGACTTTTATTTGACTTCTTTTTCTATTCACAATTACATTTCCTTATATCACTCTTTTTTTCTATTTCTATTCACAATTACCTTTTTTTATATCACTTTTTTTTTCTATTATCTTACAAAGACCTAGAGATATTCAATTACTATTAGTGGATTATCTGTAAAAAAAAAAAAAAAAATCTTTCTTTGTCTCAGAAAAAAATTGATTGATAAATTGTTGCTTTTTTATACCATTTGTTTTTGTTGCAGTTTTCAATAGAGTAATAATCATTTTTTTATTTATTTTATTACATTGTGCAGGCTTACACTTACCTGTGCATATATAATGTAATATATAAAGAACTAGAACTCAGACTTTCACATGACCCTCAACTCTCCATGCCATCTCACATTGGTGACCCATCTGATCATACACATGTTGAAAAGATAAAATAATCACCAATATACGTATTTCATACTAAACCAGCAATCATCAGTTGGTCCAGATTACTATTTTCACACATATATACAATCAGTGCTCAGCTTTATATTAAGATAGCCAATCTTCATACTTTAATGGACAGGCTTCAAATTACTCCAACTCACAATTCTTCAGTCATTCATTTTATTGATTTTATTGAGAGCTAAAGTTTCTTATATTAGTATTTTAAAATGATTTTCCAATCTTGATTTAATGTCATTGAAGTTTTTCTGAAGGTAGGAAATGTTAAATATAAGTACAGTTTTTTATAAGATTTTCACTCCCTATGTCTCTCTATCCTAGCTCTCACTAATTTATAGTCACATCCTGTGTTAAATCTATTAAGAACATTTCTCTTTTGAAATATATAAATATTAATCAAAATATAATCTAATTCTATTGGAGATTCATTTGGATGCCTTCATATCTATTTTTATTTAACATTTTGCTCAAAGAAAAAAAAAATTTTTCTGCAAACTTCTTAAATTTTGTGACTTCTTTGACTTCTGCCACCATAACTAAATTAACTCTCCTGACATTCTTCTTTAAACTGTTTACCAATTCTAGCATTAAATGCATCCATGAGTAATGTAAAATGAACAAAAGTCCATTTCTTTATTACAATAACAAAGTGTTGCACAAATACCTGTATTATCTGCATTTGATACCTTGGCATTAATTTTAACAATTATTTTTCTGCTCTATCTGATATCAATATTCATAATCTTGTTTGTGTAATCTTTATTCCACTTATGCCTTAATATTTGTGCATTTGTAGTAAAATACATACACATTTTTTTATCTTAATTGTTCACAAAGTTCTCTCATTTAATATTAGACTTTTTTCAATTCATACCATCTGTTTTCACTTGAAACTGATCTGCAGTTGTAATTATGCAAATAAAAGTTAATCTTCAAACTGCAATCAGGAATTCTTAGCACCATTTGACTTCATCCATGAATCTCAACTTGTCTGGTGAATTTACAGCCAAAGAATGGAATCAGGCCATAATTTAGTTCTGTTTTATAATGATTGTAAGTACAAAATAATGAAGGGGCATGTCTTTTTTGGAAGGGGCATGTATGTAGCAAGAGAGAAGTAGGGTAGATAATTTCAGAAGAGGCAGACAATCCAGATGAAAAATTCAATAACATAGATGAGCAATGGGATGATGGGGCTTATAGTGACAGGTCCGGAAGCAGGCAAGGTGAAGTAGTTCAGGTATCTCAGAAAAGTCTGATAATCCAGTTGATAAACTTGATAATGTAGAAGAGCAATGGAGCGATGAGGCTCATAGTGACAGTTCTGGAAGCGAGGAAGTAGATGGCTATCCAAAGGAAATGCAGCAACAAATTAGTACTAGTCCTGTGTGTACTGATGAAACAGAAAAAATCACAGATGATGAAAAAATATGCTCACAAGAGGAAAATTTTGAAAAAAATTCAGAACAGGAAAGCAATAGAAATTCAGAAACGTATTGAAGTATGAATTCCATAGATGCGGTTTATACAAAGACATGGCAACATAGATGAAGTTTTAAGGACCTGTGAATTAAAGAACTTGGCAATTCAAAGACTCTTATAAATTAATGGAGAAGACTGGGGTTATTGACTGTAGTATGATCTCAAGATTTCTTTTAAACAAATGTATTTACATCATGTTTTTTTCCTTAATAAAATATACAAAATAACGAAGAAGTTTATTCACATATGAATTGTATTCATCTATAAAACTCAATTGATCTTTCAAGAGAGACCATGTTGTTTTTATTTTAAATTCAGTGGTGAAAAATCCAGTACATTATCAAGATGGCTGATTTCTCTTGGTGAGTACCTCATTCGCCTTTTTCTTTTACCATGCCAGTGATTATATATTCATAACAGCTACTTCGACATGACCGTATGGAGAGAACATGAGAAATTTGTCTTATTGTTTTCTTAAGCCTGTAATATTTTTAAAAGAATGACTAATTATATATTTAATAATCCTACAAAACAAATAATCGTTGGTTTCTTTAATCTATTCTATTTTAAATAATGGAAAGTTAGTTAAAATAAAAACCAATTATGCCTTTCTGTTACCAAGATTAAAACTTGTTTTCATTTTTTCTCCCATATTTTTTTTCCAATTTCGCTTTCACTCTAAATATTTTCTTTTTTAATAATGGTTATAAAATTGTTATTTTCATTCATTTTGTAAGGTAATGGTATTTAATCATTTTTTGAAAAAAAAAAGAGTACGAAATTACACGCATAGTTATACACATATATAGTAATTCATTGAAATTAAAACAGGTTATTTAGTGCGTACATACATATATTCTTCTAAAAAGTAGCTTTTGTTATAAAATTCGTTTAAAAGGTCAGGGTTTAGAAAATGAAAGTCAAAATTTAGATAGGATTTGTATATGATATAAAGAAATAAGGCTTCTTAGCTTGCGGATTTTGAAAAGGCGTTGAAAAGTTTTCAAACTTAAAAGATTAAAACTTTTATTCATTTATCTTCAGTATGAACTATTTTTTTTTTAAATATATAAAAATAATATACATATATAAACATTAAAATTATCATGGAAAATTTTCCGTCTTTCAAACTGGATAAAATCTTTAATTATGTAAATAAATTAGTAACGTAGTTTTAATAGATATTCCAGCTGAATCACGTCATATAATAATAATTTACAGTAATTCTTCGAATTTCCTTATGCTAAAGGATAGAGCGCTTTTAACTCAACATTCAACTTGATATATAAACAGTATATCAGATCAGATAATTTTTTTAATGTCTGAGAACTTGAAATATAACAAAGTTTCCTGAATTTTTGTCAGCAATTAGCATTTGTTTGAATTTGTTGTCTGCAATGTTTAAATTGAGAAAACTCTCTGGAATGACAACTATTTTGTAAGAAATAAATTTGAAACATATTTACATACATTGCACATTTGATTTAAATATTCATAGTTTCTAACCAAAATGTTTTTTCAACCTTTTATATTAATAAATGAGGCATGAAAATGAAGGGCTGTTTCACTCATGTTAAATATTGTTTTATACTGGGTTAGAGAGTATTTTCAATATTTATTGTAAGGTGTACTGGGTTAGAGTGTATTTTCATAATAATTGTAAGATGCTGTGTCTTAATCTTTAATGATATATATTAAATTAGAGAATGCCATTGTCATACGATGCACATAAACATCAAAATTGTAATGGAAATGTTTCCATGCATTAATTAAGATAATTTCACAACATTATTTTGACAGCTTTTAAAAATAATTTGAATTAAATTTATCATTTTTTATTTTAATGAATTAACTTTATTCTGCGTTATATTCTCACAATTTTCAAATATTTTTTAAAAATATATGTTTAATAGTAAAAGAAAAATATCTTAAAAAAATAATATTTTTATTTTGCGAATATATATATATATAATTAATTTCGTACAAAGTACAAAGCCTATTTAGCATTCTGCAAGGGAGGGGGTTGCTGAAAAAATATACTTTTAGAAAAATATATTATGTTTCATTAATAAGCAAAAAAGTTATTTGTTTGACCAATCTGATAATAAAAATATACACGGAGATTTAAAAGAAATAACAAAAAATGTAATCAATATAATAACCTAAAATTAGAGAAATAAAGATGACCAATCGTAATGTTGATCAATATCATGGGTGATAAGAAGATTAATGTAATCAGAAACTTAATAAATGAAAGTGTAAAAATCTTGTATAAATAAATTGTATGTATTAAACATATATTTTTTCCCTTTAAAGTACACATTTCTTTTGGCTGTTAAGTATATTATTTTTGCATCCAGAAATAAGTGATACAAAATTACATGTAGCTGTTGTGGGTTAAAAAATAATCAGGTTGATAATTTAAATGAAAGTTATGTGATCAATTTTGAATGCTTGACCATCACTTGATCTCCTAGATATTTAATGCCCTGTTTACTAATGTAGATTTCTATCATTTTTGTCATTTCACTTTTATATACTTATTGGTTTATTAAATACACAATGTGATAATAAAAGACATCACTGAAATACTTTTTCTGTGTTTTATGCATCTTTTACTCATTTCCCCTCTAGTTAAGTGTGCCTGATAATAAAAAAATGTCAAAAGATTTTATCATCAGTAAATTAAAAATCTGAAATACAGTTGTTTATTATTTTATGTGTATATATACAAAACACATGCTCTTTTTTATAAATCTTGTTTTATTATATGAAGTGTTATAAAATAAATAAATACCCCCCCCCCAATGTTTTGACTATATTCTTTTATAAACTTTATCAAGGAACAACTAATATATATATATATATAAACAATAAAAACCAAAATTCCATAATGCATATAACAAATACAAATATGTCTTACCTTAAAATTCTTCTAACAAACAATTTTAACTTTTCATTATATTTGTTTCTTAAATACCTTTCCTAAAATAATCTCTTATAATTATTTAATTAAATCAACCTATTTTCCTCTTTTTGTCAATTAACATCCTATTAATTACAGATTTCATTTTATTAATATAAAACCTGTAATGTATGGGATGTTAATTGGAGAAAAAAAAGAGAAGAAAATAGGTTGATTTAATTAAATAATTGATTATTTTAAGAAAGTATGTAAGAAACAAACGCAATGAAAAGTTAAGATTGTTTATTAGAGTTTTAAAATAAGAGATATTTATTATATGCATTATGGATTTTTTATATTAATTGTTTTCTGTATATCTTTTAGTTGCACCTTGGTAAAGACTATAAAAGAATATATGCAAAACATTGGAGTGTTATTTATTTATTTTATAATAGTTCATATAATAAAACAAGATTTATATAGAAGAAGAGCATATATTTTGTATATACATTGAAATTAATGGGTTATTTTTAAAAAAATAGAACACTGTGGTTGTTTGTTATTTTTCTTTTATGTGTAATATAATATCTATTTTTTAATATTAATTTAAACAGATTTAGTTAAGCATAAGATAATTTTATTTGTTTTACTTGTCAGTCTAGGGACTTTTATATTACCTAAAGCATAATTACCACAAGTTTATATATGGTGGAGAAGTATAAAATGTTATTACCAAAAATAAATATTTCACAAAAACAGTTTACACATTGCGAATACTTAACAGAAATGATTATTGTTTGCTGCCATCTAGTGTGAATTTTAGTAATCTGCTGATGTTAGATGGTTATGTTTAGTAAATCCTTATTCATTGCAGTCGTATCCAAATATATCTTCACTATTTTCTAGCTTACGGCTTTTATCAACAAGGAGCTTTTAGAATTTTTTTAAACTATGAACATAGGAAAGGTTCATTAGATTCAAAATATTCATATTTGTAGTTAGTAAAAATTCAAAAAGCTTTTCGCTTAAGAAAGCCATGAGATAAAACCTTATCTATGAATATTTGGCTAGATCGGGATAGGTATGTATTAAGCATTACCATTTTGGCAATAGGGATAATAGTTATGAAAAACAAATGTTACTACTTTTACTAATAGATTGTTTATCAGAACATATTTATTTAGTACATTTAGCGTGTAATTTTCAAACATACATTAAACTTAACTAAATTGAAAGGCTGCAAACCTCTCATGATTATTATAATTATAATACTTATCTGATAGTCAATCAGATGTTATGATGGCTGTCTGAATAGCGATCAAACTGTAAACACATGATAAAAAAATTTACAACAGAGCAGTCCACCCTCTTTCTATATATCTAAGCCAGTCTGGAGCATTTAGGTTTGAAAGTGTGAAGCTTTAAATATCTTCACATTTTACTCAATGAGTCTAAATTATAAACATACAGCATGGAATCCTATGATTTACTATGCAGTAGTTTTTAGATGTTATAAATTGCAATAATGGATGTAAATAATATTTATTTTATAAAGCACAGACAGCTGAAATTAAATTGAAAGGCTGCAAACCTCTCATGCTTATTATAATTACAATACTTATCTGATAGCCAATCAGATATTATGATAGCTGTTTGAATAGCAATCAAACCATAAACACATGGCTGTCAGATAAGTATTATTAATAAGCACGAGAAGTTTGCAGCCTTTCAATTTAATTGCAACTGTCTGCACTTTATAAAATAAATATTAAACATAACAGAAGCTTATACAATGAAGAGTGCTGTTGTTTGTATCATATATATATATATAATTTGGATGCACCTTTATATGGTTAACAATAAAGATATAATTTAAACTATTTTTATGTATTGATTGTACCCTAGTTAACTCTCTGAATCCGTCACATATTATAAAAATATATAAATTACATTAAAGTAATTAGTATTAACACAGCCAATCTCTCCTAATTTTAATACAATAATAAATGGCTTGATTATTCAGTTAATCTCATGCCATTATTTGAAATTGCTTATGCTATACTAAACAATTTATCAGTACATTCTCTTCCAACATTCCAGAATGCATTCAATTAATGCTTCTAATATTACATAGTGTAATAATGGATGCAGTTAGAAAGACAAAACTAAGACTATTAGAAAAAATAAAATAAAAATAAAAATTATATATTGGCCACCTTTTAAAAACAAAATTGAATAAAAAATATTAACAGGCTATTACTTATAAATATGTAATAATGCTAAAATAGAATTGAATATCAATGGAAAATTCAAAACTTTCCAATTTTTTTTTATATCATGATTATAATTTTATATATTAGACAAATAGATCTAATAGGAAAACAAGAAATTAAAGCCATAAATATATACTTTAACACAATCTCTAACAGTTCAAGGTTAAATTCGTATTACTTTCAATTTTAAAATAAATTCTCACAAAATTAATGCCTCACACATAAAATAATAAATTAAATATATTTGATACCTGTTCTTATTTCACTGTATTCTTTTACTTAACAAGATTATATATAAATCAATGGATATGAGATAAATAAAGTTTTATAAATCTTATGATTTCAGCAATATTTTATGGCTATTGTTTATCATTTTATATTTAATAGTATTATATTAGGCAATATTGTATTTGTAATAATTTTAACTCTTTCAGGATAATGCCATCTTAAATTTCTAAGTGATAATTTTAGTCAGATGATATTTGAATTGATTCTATACACATTAACTAATTGCAATGTTATGGTAAGAACTTTCAAATAAAAAAATACAAATATCTATTATTATTTTTACTTTTATTTGCAAATTACTTGAGTTAATAAAATATAAAGCTCTATATTTCAAAGGTTAAGTTGCAGAACTCAAATTGTACAACATGGTACCATTTATTCACAATGTATGTGTAATGCAGAATACATTATAAAATAATTATTTTGCTTTTAAATCAGTTTGTTAGTTTGAAAATATTTTTATCTAATGAGGGCAAAGTATAATTATTTGTATAATTAAAGAATACTTTTAAAGAATATTCAACTTCTATCATGGAAAAGAAAATGTTACATTATTTTAAATAATGCTTTATTTTTCTATTTTTTCAAACATAATTTAACTTTTACAATTTTTGAATATTTTAGTTATGTGTAAAATTAATTCAAATATTAATTTTGTCAAAAAATAATATTATTTTGATAAAAATATTATTCAAATAGAAGGTCACACTTAAGTCAACTAAGGCACACCTATTTGGAGAGGTCTCCAGAATAAACCCCGATCCTGTCATTCATAGGATTTGTGCATTGCATGTTACCTCAGGAAAGAAAAAGCATTAATAATGAATAGTGTATAAAATGAAAATGATTGGAATTAAAATTAAGTTTGTATTTGTTTTTATCAAAAGATTTGAGTCAGTTTAGAGTGCCATAAAAAATGAAAAAGTATTCAAAATGAAAATGCATTTAATAAAAATTATAAAGCCATATTTGAGTATCTTTGTTTTAATTTTGTTATTACTTTACTAAATTAATTTTGATTTGGTTAAAATAAAGTCCATGTAAAATTATATCTTAAAAAATATTTGATGATTACCATACATATTGATCATGATTGCTGAACATTCTTCACAATCTGGTTCTAGGCTATATGCCTAGTGGTGCCTTCTTCCAGCCCTGAATTTTTGTAATCTTCATAAAATTGCAGACAGTTTCAAAATGTAGTGGCACATAGGATAGAGAAAGGAAAAGTTAAAAATGGCATCTCAATGTTTAGGGCTTGGCAACATAGTGAACAACCTGAGGAAAGTGTTAGGGTAAAGTTAAGAGTGACATTCATGTATGGACAGGTAATTGAAATAGAATCTGAGGGAATAAGGGATAGTTGGGGTGTTTTTTTTTACTAGGAGAGAGAAGTAATGAGGTGGTATTTTCTGCCACCTCATTGGTAAATAGATATTTAGTATTGAGTTAGGTTTAAAGTAGTTTTATTAAAAATATATGACATTATTTTAATCTTATGAATCTGTCTTTAAAGTTTTTTCCTATCAGGAAGAAATCAAAATTTCTTCATTTTAATTAATCCTTTACCTGAAAAATCAATATAAAAATAGATCTTGAGTTTTTGCTTAAGTTCAAGTGTTGTTAGTCGGGAGGTCATCACAGCTGCCTTGCAAGCAAGTAGTTGGTTGCAGACATCCTGGCCAATGCTATGACATATGAAAAAAAAAGTAATTACTGGGGAAATATGGGTTGAGGAGGGGATAAAAATTAGTTTGTGCAATTAACTCTATTATTGAAACTCAAGATACTAAAAATATTTGTAATTAGAATTATCACTGGAGTCATGTATTTTGTTAATTAAACAAGAATGTTTCCACTGATTAAAAAAAATAAATGACCAACAAAAGACAAAATTAGGAAATGTAGGGATGTATCTGGAAATAAACCAATAAATGTGAATCCTGTTGTCAAAAAATGTATAAAATGTGGACTTGTATTTTGTTAAAGCAGTCAGAACCATCTTTCTAACAAAATGTTACAAATCCAGAACTATTTCTAGAAAATATTATTAACCAGCAGCAAGAAAATGCTCTCCTGCTAGAAAATTTCGAAGAAACTTTCCCCTCAGAAAATACATATCCCTTCCACTCCTGGAGTCACTCAAGCAATCATCAATCATGGGCATGAGAGAGTTTAACCAGCTAGCTGAGGATGTCAAGAAAACCCAATGGACAATACACAGGATTCACACCAGCATATAAGAATGTTGATCACCTGGAGAAAATTGAATCCCTAATCGATCAGTGTAACTATAACCTTGCATAATAGAAACATAGACTCCATTAATTGTGTTAAATGTTTTAACAATAGAGTGTGGGATTATAAATGAGGGTTTTATTATGCTATTTTAACTTAATTAAAACAAGGGGGTTATGCTAACAGATTATTTAAAATATGTTTTAATGCATTTTGTTATAATTCAATGTATGAATCAGATTAAATTTTTCCCAAAAATGTTAACTGCTTGATCTTTAAAGACAAATGCAGGGGTTAAAGGGGTTTACTTAAGTTAAATGTTCTGATGATAAGCAAACACAGGAACCTTATGTCATAACCTAAGGTAAGGAAAATGGATGTCCCGATGGCTGTAAGTAAGCAACAGTCATGCATATTGTCACTTAAGGTTAGAATATGATTATGTAAGTATAAGGTTGAGGGTTTAAATTGGTGCTTGATAATGTCCATTATTAACTGCAAGTCAACTAAGGCACATTTATTTGGGCAGATCTACAGAATACACCTGGGTTCTGTCATTCATAGGATTTAATGCATTGCATGTTACCTTGGACATGATAAAGCATTAATAATGAATAGTATTTAAAATGAAAATGATTGGAATAAGAATTAGGTTTGTCTTCGTTTTTTTATCAAAAGATTTGAGTCAGTTTAGAATGCTATAAAAAGGAGAATAAGTATTTAAAATAAAAATGAATATAATAAAAATTATAAACCCATATTTGAGTATCTTTGTTTTAATTTAGTTATCACTTTACTAATTTAATATCCATTTGGTTAAAATAAAGTCTGTGGAAGATTACATTCTAAAATATATTTGGTAATTGCCATACGTAAATAAGTAATCACCATGATTGCTGAATATTGTTTGCAATCTGGTTCTAGGCTATGTGCCTAGTGGCACCCTCATCTGGACACCATATTTTTGTAATCATAAAATTGTGGACAGTATCAAAATATTGTGGCACATGGTACAAATAATAATGAAATAAATAAATATCTTATTACCCTTTAAATGATTATTATACCTAGGAACCATCTTTGTGTGCATCTCAGTTTTGGAAGCAAAATTATTATTTTGCCTATTATATAGAAAATCACATATTTAAAATTTTAATTAAAAAAATCCATTTTTTTTCAGTAATTTTTGGAAAATTTTGATTTATCTTTTCTGCCTATTGTTATAAAGTACAGCCTTTCTCCCTTTATAAGGTGCTGGTAAGCACTGATAGTGAGCTTCAGACATTGTCCACTAGGTGTTTTTAACTGTTAACATCTGAAATCAAAACAAAATGTTTTATGAATGTTTCATGCTTTCATAATATATTTTGAATGTAAATAAATATATTTCTAGTAATTTTTTTTATTGATAATTAAGTTTTTACATTAATTTACTGAAATATTAACTTTGATTTGAAAAGTTTTAAATTTTAAAAGAAAAATAATCAAGGGAAAGAGGTTATCTTTTGACTGCTATTTGCATATCAATAAGATTCAATGTTCTAGAAAAATGCACCTATTTTTCATAAATATTTAAGTATTTTATGATTAGTTTTTACACTATATTGATTAATAATGTGATTACATTGACTGATAATGTGTCTAGATTCAGATTTTTATTTAAAATATTGAATTTTAGACAAAGAAAAAATGACAAAAATGAATAATCACAGATCGCAATTTCTAAGACAAAAAAAAAATAACTGGTGCAGTCAGGTAATGATTGGTTGAAATAGATCTTTTTTACTGGAGGTTTTTTTTCAAATATTTTTTCTTCTGTTATTAACATTATGTACATTTCACCAATTTGAATGTAAAATAATTCCATTTTTAGAAGCTAAATAATCAGATTGTAATTTCTAAGAGAAAAAAAAATCACATGTGATGTCATGTAATGATTGGTTGAAATAGAATTCTTTTGTTTTATGGGAAGTTTGTTTTCAAATGTTTTCTTATATTTTACTTTAGTTATTAACATTATTTTAAATTTTTCATTACATTTAACCAATCTGAATGTGAAATAATTTGATTTTTAGAAGCTAAATTAAAACAGTTCTGTTTATTGAAAGTTATATTTTTTCTGAATAGAAACATACTCTAAACAAAATCCATGAATAGCATTTAATCAAACTTTTAGATAATTGACCAATAAAATTAATTCCCTGTTTCCCCACAAAAATTTGTCACCTAAAGGGTAAAAAAGGAATGTTTCTGAACATTAGGAATATCAATTGTAAATATTGTTTTTTAAATAATTTTTGTCTCTCTAGTTTTTCATTAACATCTGACTAATCAATAATCACTTCCCATGTTAAATTTATTAAGAACATTACAATCTTGAAATATGTATTTTCTGTTAGTCAAAGTATAATTCAGTTCTACTGTACTGTCAGTTAGAGGCTTCATGTTCGTTTACTTTTAACATTTTACTCAAAAAAAGAATTTATATTATAATGCTTTTTTTTTCTGCAAGCTCCACAAATCTATGTCATCTCTCATTTCTATTATTATAACCAAATTTACCTACAATAGTTTCATCTTTCAATTGTTTGCCAATACTTATACTAAAATCTTCCATAACAATTTTAAAATGTTGTTTGGTCTGATCAAAAGGATTTTGTACATCCATATAAAAATCCTTAACTATTTCATCACTGTGAAAACTTGTTGGGGATAAACCTGAATTATCTGCATTTGGTATCTGCTATTAAGTTAAATATGTAATGTTGTCACTTTGTCTGATACACAATCAATCTCCACAGTGTTGTTTTATAATGAATCCTACTCCATTTATACTTCCAATATTTGTAACTTTGTATTAGAATACATGTCTACGTTTTAAATCAGATATCTCTTCCCCTTTTCTTCTAACGTCACAATGTCCAAGAATATCCTACATATTATGAGATCGTTCTTCTTCCAATTCTTGCAATTTTCCTTCACATGAAAGTGATCTGCAGTTTTAAGTACATAAATAAATAGTCTTCAACAAATGATAGCCTGGGTCTGCATTCAGGAGATTCTTAGCACTGTCTGCCTTTAGCTACCAACTACTGCCTCAGCTTGTGACTTTATAGCTTCTTGGGAATAAGGGCCATGACTTATTTTTGTCTGTAATAATTGTAAATATCTATTAGAAAAAAAAATTCTATTCACACACATATTCGTTCTGCCTTTTCAGGCAGCTGAGAAGAAAGACCATGGTGTTTCTCGATCTTAAACTCAGAGATAAAAATCCAATAACCTTAATGTCTTGACTGGTGTCTATTGGTAAGCTACACATCCAGGTTCATATACTATATGAATAATCACATAGTAATAACAGCTACAACGACAAGAACATATGGAGTGGACATTAGTAATTTGCACTGATTGGTTTTTTAAGGCCCCCAAGAGAAATCAAAGGGTCTCCTTTCAGTTAACAGCTAATTATATAAATCCAACTTTGTAAATGGAAATCAAATTTGCATCTAAGTTCTTGTTTTTTTTAAACAAAAATCAAAACTATTGATGACATAATATTAAGCTTTACAAATGCTTGTTAAGTATCATTAGTCATGTTTTTAATAAAGAAAATAATATTGTGAAACTGAAAATAACCCGCAATTAAATCACTTTGTAAATTTTAAGTGTGTTAATGTTCAAATGCGAAATAAATTCTCTAAAATGTACATTTTGTAACGTATTTCCTATAACTCATCTACTTTAAACTATTTTTTAAAGAAATTCTAATTTTACTTTTTAATTTAATACCTTAACTATATATTTTTTTTACTTTAATTCAGTTTCTATCTGCCACGAATACTTGTAAGGTAATTGGTTTTAATTTTTTTTAAATCTCTTGCGGGTGATATTTACTGGCGAAACTTGACTTTTGGAATCTCTAAATTAATTATGAATTGTTTTATGATTTTTTTTTTTTAATACTAAAGTGAAAAAAACAACATATCATTCAGAATTAAAATAAAACAACGAATACCATTATCACGACACAAACGTAAAAAATAATATAAAAAAAATAGCAATATACTTAATGTGATTGCTGACAAAAACATGTTTGTTCCATTATTTAAGATTACAAAGTGCAATGAAATTATATAATTTGCGTGTATGTAAACATATATATATAGGGCATTTATGCTTTTATTTTTCTATTTACCTATTCATTTATATCTACATGATCAATTATTTTATCTATCTATCTATTGTCTATTTCTTTATCTATCTATCTATCTATCTATCTATCTATCTATCTATCTATCTATCTATCTATCTATCTATCTATCTATCTATCTATCTATCTATCTATCTATCTATCTATCTATCTATCTATCTATCTATCTATCTATCTATCTATCTATCTATCTATCTATCTATCTATCTATCTATCTATCTATCTATCTATCCGCCTAACTTGTCTACCTACTTACTTCTTTCTCTCTCTGTGTCTAACATTTGTCCATCTATTTATGTATTAATCAATCTATTTGTCAGACTTTTCTACATACGTATTTTTAATCTATTTATCTGACTTTTCTATATAAGTATTTGTCTATTGATCTATCTATCCTTTTATTTTTATAATTATTTATCAATTTTAATTATCTATTAGCAATTCAATCTTTCTATCTCGTATTAGTCAGTTTCTGACTAATTATTGACTAATCATTTACATAATGCATTACCACCAAATCATTTTTGTAGGTATAACTTATTGGACTAATAATTTCTTTTACAACTATGCACAATTTTACTGAGGTTAATTATATTTTTTATTATAACTGTATCAGCGGTTAGCAAATTGGTTCACGCAGTAAAAAATGTTTATAATTAATGAGTGACAGCCATTTCTTTATTCCTATGACATTCCAGTATCATATGATAACTTAAGCCTTATTACAATTCTTAATTTCAAAACTGGTATTTATTCACAAACGCTAGCTTTCCAACCTTTCTGTTAGATTATTAGTCACTTATAAATCACTCATGCACACACAATATGTTAAGAATATTTTGAAAGGCTTCTCAGAATAAGAAGACGAAGATTATAATAAAGAAAATTAACAATTTAATAATAGAAATATCCCTTTTCGTTTAATTCAAGAAATAAAGAACATTTTCTTTGTTCACTGACATCAATAGTAATCACAAAAAAAAAAAAAAAAACTTTAAAAATCACTTTAAATACAAACCAATAAAATAAAATAATAATAATAATAATATTACTCATACAATTAATGGAATTAAACAAAATTAGAGTTCTCTCACCTCAGATTAAAAATCAAATAATTTCATAGTTTTTATGTACATTTCTACCCTTTGGACTCATAATTATGTGCGAACATACTTTTTATGATTCACTTTCCATAAATGTTATGATTTTGACTTTTAAAGTTCACTTCTATATTTCAACAACTGGTAAATGATGTTTCAGATTCCTTTTCTTGATTTATATAATTTCTTTTTGTAGGCAACAGGTCTCACCCTAGCTGTACATTCATAATATTGTACACGTTTTCTGGTCTGGTCACTTAGAAAGCATTGACTATGACATTACCTCTTAGGAAGCATTGGCTAAGGCATTACCTTTCTCACATGAATTTCGTTCTCCCTCCTCTCAACAGACTATTTAGATAACACATTTAGCAGGCATGACAGTTATAGGCAATTGGCATCTATTTCTGATGAACAAATATGTCAAGCACTTAAAAACACTGGGATTTAGACACTTATATTAGCTCTTCTAAAATAGAAATTATTTTCCATATCTGTGTGTTAAAAGGATGCAGGTATTTAATCTCCCTAATCAACATTCTCATGGCTGAATCCATTTTTTCCCCTAATGTTAAGTTTACTTCTTTTCCTTCAAGTCAACTGTTAGCATAGATAAAGAACAGTGAAAAACCTTTTATTTTATAGCCAGTAATTTCTAACACATGACCAGATCCACACAAACTTAATTAAACTTTTCACACCATTATTTTTGTTTTTTAATCAATCTAATTTTCATTATTTACAAATAAAACTAAATTAATAGATATGTAGATCTGTTTTCTGCTAATTACAAAAATAAATTAAATCAATAACCAACAACACAATCTTCTATTATAAAAATAGTCCATTAATTTTAATATATTACAAAAAAAGAAAAAAAAATCATATTAAATATTTAGCTTTTTTATTTTAAAAAAAAAAAAAGTTATAAAGATATTTTTTTTTCTTTATTTTTTCAAAATTTAATAAATCTGAATACTTTATTTAATCTATTTAGTCATATAAGGCTTTACAGATGCTCTATATCATTGGAACCCATTAATTGAATACAGTAAATACAATGAAAAATATAATTTGAATTTTTTCTCTATTTTTAGTAAAGAAAATACCATTTTAATTTTTAGTGAAATAAACATTAAAAGTTTAAACCCATGTCCTATAATGTTCTAGTGCATACCTCCTCACCGTAAATAAATAAAAGTGGTCATAGTGCTTAATCTACTTTGAATCTATTTTTATATCAAACTATGGGCTCTAAACATCTCTTTTTTTAACCAATCTATTTTCCTATTTCCTCATTCTCTTGCAGTAAGTTTGTTTACTGTTGATGAACTGTAGTTCCAAAATTAATGTGTATCCTAATCTTCAGTTCTACCATCAAACCCATGACTGAAACATGTAGGTGTGCATTCCTGAAAGCATTGAAAATGCTTCTTCAATGTGATATAAGTGTTACAAAATAATCATGTAGAAAATATTTAGTACCAAATCAGGAACATCTATTTGAACAAGCGAACAAATATATTAACAATTAGACAAAGTCAGAAATTCCTCTATTGACTATCTAAAATATGAAACTCTCTAAAATAAAAAAAAAAACTATCCTTTATCAAACACAAAATAATGCTCTTGCTCTTAGCAGATAATATTGGCCTAGGATATTCCTCTCTGGTGCGTTTAAATTCTCAAAATATTTTTAAAGCCAAATTGTACATGAACCCCTCAATCCAAAAAGTCACAATATATAACACTCAAACATCCCAACAATGCACACCAATGCACCATAACCTTGGGCTCTGCAGAATCTCAGGAAACATTAACACACACCAGTTCTCTATGTACTTAATTCATCATACTGTGTTTCATTGTTTACTTTTAACTACAAAAGTCAGGCATTGGGTGGAACCTTTAACCCATTTTTTTAAAAATTTCTTTACATGATAGTTATAATTATTATGATCAGGACTGTCGAATATCTAGGTATACATTTTTTCTTATAAAATTTTATCCAAAAACATCTATCTCACAACATGTCCAGAGTCACCAACCATAAATCATTTATTTTTTTTCACATAATTAAAGGCTTCAGGACTACTCATTATCTGGGAGGGGGGTCTCCCTTGGCTGGTAATTGGAAAGATGAACACCCTGGTATACTATTATCTATTCTCTTTTTCTTATAGGTACAGAATAAAATGATGTTGATATTCAAGAGTTAAACTTTTTCTGATTGAATACTACTGCTTTGAAATCAGAAATATCGATTATAAACGATATCAATAAAAATTTTATGACCCAAGTTAAATCTAGGCTTTAATACTTTTCTCTAGTGCATTGATCAGCCTATTTTTCCTGTCATTACTCATTCTCTTTGGTATAAACTCTGTCAAGATTTAATCATCATAAAATGCCTATATTTATTTATCCTCTTTGGAATAGACTCTATCAAGTTCATCCTCAACTTTGATTTATTTTCTAGATATATTTTTTTTTCTATTTGCATTATGATTACTAATTATTCTTCACTATTATCTAACAATAGTTAATAACACAGGTTAATAGATCACAAAACATTACAAGTGGCATTACTATTTGCTTTTCTTCAGGTGTTGCTGGGTAACCAATGGCAATGCTATCCTAAGAGTCAAACTTGCACATTACTCAACATTTCAAGAGGTTTTATTCTTCACTTTTCTTCAGGTGTTACTAAGCTGACCAGTGACAATGTTATCTTAGGAATCAATTGTGTACTTTTAGGTACTTGAATATGAATTTGAAAGCAATGCTCTAACCAATTGAATTATTTTGTCAAAGGCCTTTGATAGAATAGCTATGTTGGTTAGTATGTTACCATTAATTTGATATTCAGGAATCTAAAGTGGAAGTTTGACTTCTAGGCTACCATTATCACTGGTCAGGCCAAAAATACATGACGATTAATATAACTTGAAATGTTAAGTAATCTACGAACTTGTGTTATGATAGATAATGTTTTGCCAAACACCACAATACAGAATTTTTATAATATTTTAAAAGCAATTTTGACATTTAAAACATAATTTCATAGCTTTATGATGACTTAACAATAATTTATGTAAGTTTTATAATTCAATGAATCGACATAATTAATTTTTAATACTGTTATTTCAATAATCATTCAATAACAAAATGTTATAGATCTCATTATACAGTTCATCTCATTTCCTTTATTTTATAGTTGAAAAGTTTAATTATACATTTTTAGCATATTTTCATTTATAAACTTAAATTTATAATAAATTAAATATAATTATTGATTCATAATATAGAAAAAGAATTTAACTACTAACAAAGTGCTGAACTGTACATTAAATGGCTACTAAACGATGAGACAAAAATATTGAAGCATGGAGAAGTTAAATATTTTAATTAATTAATTTTCAGTTAATTTTAATTTGATTTTTTTTTTCATATATCAAAGCATTGACCAGGAAGTGAACCCAGCCCAGGTGCTTGTAAGGAATAATACAATACATAATTATTACATCCAAATATCAGCCTTTCAAGCTAATTGTGCATACGCTTTTGCGAGTGTTAATAATAATAAATGAATACTTCCCTCTCCAATACAAGATATAGTATTTATGCAGGAATAAAATGAATCCATTTATTCCTATGACTCAAATGCTTATATATGAGCATTTCTGAAGTACTGGCAAGGAAAGTGTGAGGATGGAACACTCACTTTAAATTTCACTGACATCATTCATTCCGACATCGTATATCGTAGTTTAAAGTGAGTGTTCCATCCTCACACTTTCCTTGCGAGTACTTCAGATGTGCTCATATATAAGCATTTGAGTCATAGGAATAAATGGATTCGTTTTATTCCTGCATAAATACTATATCTTGTATTGGAGAGGGAAGTATTCATTTATTATTATTAACACTCACAAAAGCGTATGCCCAATTAGCTTGAAAGGCTGATATTAGAATGTAATACAATTGTAAACATGCGCTATATAAAAATAAATGCTTAAATACATAATTATGTAATATTTGAATACAAGTATAACATCTAAAAATAAAGTAGACATAAATTAGTGGGGATTTGAACACAGTCTTTCAAACTGATGCTTTTCCTCAAACTATTTTTTGACAAAATTATGAAAACATAAGCTATGTATTTTATTTAATATATTATTATATCCTTCTCATTTTTATAAACCTTGATTACTATTGCAAAGATTAAATAATATAAAATAATTTTGACTTTGCTGACATATCAAACTCTAATTCTTTAAACTCTGACTATTTTTATTCATTTTCTTACCATTTTTATATTTGTACCTATATGATAAAAATCATATGATAAAAGTAATATACCTTCTTTATAGCTTCTTTTAATAGACTGTCTTATAGTGTGTTCATCTGAAAATAAGCGATGATGTTATTTTAGTATTAATTCTATATTGGTCTATTTTCATTGTTTAATATTAGTTGTTAAATGTATTCAGAAAAATTCAAATTTACTTTAAATTTTTAAATACACGCAACTTCTAGCAATAGCATACAGGAAAGTATATGTCACATTTTAAATATTGTACCATTATTCCTTTTATATGATGTGTTGTTGAACTGATCATTGAGAATATTAGTGTGAGAATCGAACCTATATCTTTAGATTTGTGAATATTGGACTTGAGATGACTTTGTAACCAATCAGGCTATCTTGACAAAGGCAACAGTCCATATAATTTTCAATATTTCCTGATTCTAAATGACCAGATGATTCCCATGATAAAATAGTCACTGGTCATGTCAGCAACACCGTGAAGAAGAACAGAGAATAATACTTAAAACATTGTTTTCATAATAAACTGTATGTTATTAATATTAATAATCATTCAACCTATTTAAAAAGTTGAAATAAAATTTTAATTTTTCTAAGGCATTTAATCATTAATATTAAATGATGGAAATAGTTTAACAAATATTTACTATTTTCAGTGTATTGCCTATTTTTTAGATCAGTGGTTCTCAAAGCATGTTTCATGGAACATTGGTTTTTTGTGAATCCATTTCATGTGTTCACAAAAAATATTGTAGACATAATAATAGGTAGCTTTGTGCTATTGTAGTTATGTACATTTTGGTTGACTAGCTGTATCTATGTGCTATGGCTGCTTGTGTGCAACATAATCAGTTTCGCTGTTACCTGATGTAATGAATATATATTATTGTTTACATAATCTGAATTTACATTGACTGTTTGTTATTTTCAAATGATCAAGATGTAATAATATCTTTGTAATTTTGAATTTTTGTAAGTTAGTGTTCCACATAAACAATATTAAGTAAAATGTGTTCCACAGTTCAACAAGATTGAGAACTACTGCTATAGATTATAAATGTGTGTGTGTCAATACAATAGTACAGTATTTAATGACATTTTTTTTTCATTTATTTAATATCACCACTAGAATAAGATGTCATATTTATAGACCTGATATACTCTTATTATTCATATGTTGTTGAATTAATGTTATAAAATTCTAATAACTTGAAAATTAAGACGAAGCTGAAAATAATATAATTTTTTGAATTAAACTAAGTTAAATATTAATAAGAATTTTAGGACATTTTGAGATAATCAATCGCAGAATACGTAATAGTGCATAGGATATTGTACATCCAAAAATAGTAATTGCTGAAGTAATTAGCATATTAAGCATGCTTTAAGGTGTAGTCTTAGTTGTAATTACGTATTGAATGATTTCCATCCTCTAATATTGATTGTTAAATGGTTTAAAAAAATTCAAACTTGATTTCAACTGTTAAAATATATTCAGCTGTTAGTTATAGTACACAAATTAGTAAAGACAACAACAACCTTTCTTCTACAGATATTACAGGTCTGATCAATGACAGTAGCAACAAGGCAATTGAACATATGGATTTTAGATCTCTGTTATCCCATCAAAGGCAATAGTCAGTAAAATTTTCTAAATAAATCAGTGAATTTTTTCCCAATGTCTTTATCTTTTCCTTAAGACCAAAGTTAATGAGAGATATTCAGTCATTATGGATCACCATGCTAAGTTGTCTAATGATGTTTTAATTAAGTGTGAATTGAAAAACAATCTATTTGTCAATCCAGTGTGATAATTCATAATGTTGTTTATCTTTAAAAAAGTGGAGAAATCAGGTGGGCACACAGAGATAAGCATATAAATTTTATCTGTCTGATGCCTTTGACAGAATAGGTTAGTTGGTTAGAATATTGCCTTATATCCGATAGTGATATCTAAAGTTCCAGATTCAATTATCTTAATACAATTGTCATTGGTTAGGCAACTATATCTGAAGAAGAGGGGATAATACTACCATATGAAACATTGGGTTGTATACTAATCTGTGTGTTATTGATAATAGTTGAATGCATTTGAAAATTTTAAGTAATGTTTGATTTTTCTAATATATATATATATATATATATATATATATATATATATATATATATATATATGTTAAAACGAAGATTTGCACGGGTTAAATATATAAAATACATATTTTGCGGGTTCATCCGTGTTAAAAACTTTTAATACCAATACACTGACGTTTCGACTTGGTCACACAAGCCATCCACAGAGTTATAAAAAGGTAGAAAGACGGTTGTAGAGGCGCTACAATCACTGGTTTGAATAAAACATTAAAAATCCCACCAATAGCAAAAATGTTAAATTTAAGAATGTTTTTTAAAGAAATCTTTCCAAATAGGAGGAAGTTTGCACGTATCATCTCGCTTATTGATACAATCTGGCCTTTTAAGTATCTCAATGGCTTCTCTGATTTTGCATTGGTAGAGATTATCACATCTGGATATGATCCTGGTACTAGAAAAATCTATTTTATGACCTGAATCTATAGTATGGAGTGAGAGTGCTGATGATGATGAGTGTTGTTTAACTGCATTAGCATGCTCATCTCTCCTAACACTGATGCGACGATTACTCATACCTATGTAAGAAGCTTTACAATTTTTTTTTTACATGAGATTTGATAGACACCATGAGATTCAAGAGGGATTGAATCCTTAGGCTTGGTTATTATATTGCTGATCTTTTGATGAGTAGAAAATGCTGTATCTATATTATAGCATTTTAATATACGTCCGATACTGTCTGTAGTTCCTTTTACATATGGAACACAAATCCTAATAGCTGACTTATCATCTTTTTGTTTCCTATTTTGTCTATTTTGGGCTTGAAATAAGGCTTTTCTTATAAATTTATAATTATAACTATTTGCTAATAAAACACTATTAATATGATTTATTTCTTCTTTCAGATGTGTGTCATCTAAAAGGTTAGTTGCTCTATTTAACATAGTTTTGGCTACAGAAACTATCTGAATTGGATGATGATGAGAATGTAAATGTAAATATCTGTCCGAGTGTGCATTTTTTCTGTAAATTGAAAAAGATAAACTATTTGGTGTTCTGGTGACTAGAACATCAAGAAAACGGAGTTTTCCATCAGACTCTGTCTCCATTGTAAATTTAATATGAAGATGCATATTATTTAAATGTAAGAAAAAGTCATCTAATTTATTTTTTCCATGCTGCCATATGACAAAAGTGTCATCTATGTATCTGAGCCAAATGAGAGGTTTTAAAGATGATGATTCTAAAGCAAGAGTTTCTATATTTTCCATGAATAAATCAGCTATTACTCCTGAGATAGGTGAACCCATAAGAGTACCAAAAACTTGTCTGTAATGCTGTCCATTGTATACAAAATATGTGTTCAAGAGATAATGTTTAATCAAAGCAATAATATTGTCTGATAAATTACAATGTTGTGAAATTATATTTAAAGCTTCATCAATTGGAATGTTTGTAAACAAAGACAGGACATCAAAACTGACCAGAATGTCATTAGCATTAATTTTTAAACTTTTTTAAAACAGAAATAAAATGAAAAGAGTTTTTAATATATGATTTAATAGATGGGATTGTAGGTTTAATGAAATCCGATAAATATCTAGCTAAAATATGAGTTGGAGATCCTATTGCGCTTACTATTGGACGAAGGGGGGTATCTGGTTTGTGAATTTTTAGAAGTCCATAAAATTTTGGATAGACACAGGATTTTTCACGAGGGATTATTTTATTTTTTTATATGTGTTTCAATAGGTGATTTATTAATAATGGTTTTTTTTTTTTTTTTTTTCCAAATATGTAGTAAGATCTCTTTTTGATAGTTTATAAGTTTTATCATTAAGCAGATCTAAAATTTTATTATGGTAAATGTCACGTTCCATAACAACAGTGGCATTACCCTTTGTCAGCTGGAAGTACAACAATTGATTTGTCCGATTTTATATTATTTAATGCTTGTCTTTCTTTCTTTGAAATATTATTTTTAGAAAGCTTAGCTTGTTTTAAAAAATATTGCATATCTCAGCTCTAGCCAAATCAGCCGATGAAAAATCTATTTTATCGAGAGCTGATTCAACATTACAAACAATTTTCTCAAAAGGTATCAGGGAAGGCGTTAAAGGAAAATTAAAACCTTTTTCTAAAACCGAAACTTCATCTATAGAGAGGGCTTTCTTAGATAAATTATAAACGGTTTTTTGATTTGGATACGTAATATATATATATATATATGTCAACAGATGGCATTCTACCAAAAACACCGTCAAGCATATGTTTACATAAACGTCAGAGCATGCAATCCCTATCTCTAACTTTAATTCCACTTTCAGATCATGATTTCAAGCTATTTGCTATCATCAATGAAAGACAGGAATTTTAGAAACTAGATCTAAACACAAACTCTGAGCGTTTATGAAACAGTTTCTATTCAGCTTGCACAAACTTGCTAACGCTTGTATTTATGTTATATATATATATATATATATATATATATATATATATATATATATATATATATATATAACAGTTAATATTAGTTGATGTTACTGCTGCAACATATAAGTACTATATTCATTACAGTGACTATGTGTTTGAATTATAAAAACTTGTATATCTGCATAACAATAGTGTAAGTATTTATTTTCAATTCATTTAATTACAATCCTTCTGGAATAAGATTTCATATTTATACACTTGATGTAGTCTAACTATGAATTTTTATTCGATTAATAATATACAATTTTAACACCTTAAAAATTAAGTACCTAATTCAATAATTTACTGGAAAAGAAAATTGTTACATTTTTATTTACCATTGTCAAACTCTCTCCACTCACACCTTTGACATCATCCACCTAAGATAATTACAATAATGATTATTACTAATCATTTTCTAAAGTAGTGATTATCTCTAGCACAGATATAAATTTTAAACCTCAGTTAAAGATTAATATATCTGATAAGAAAAGCTGAAAGTAAAATCTTTTGAATTAAAGAAAAGGTTAAATATTAGTAACATTTTTTTTTCATGTGTCAAAACATCAGTGGAGAAGTGAACCCGTGACTATTGCTTGTAAGGCGGCTGTGCTGACCACTAGACCACCAACGTGACAATATTGAAGACATTTTGAGAGTATTTCACAAAATGTCTAATCGTGCATAAGGTATCTTACCAATCTGAAGAATAAATAATTAGCATATTAAGCATTTTAATAACATAGTCTTAGATTATGTAGTGAGATTTTCAATATACGTCACAACGATATATATATATATATATAATAAATTGACTAATGCATCTGATATATATTTATAATAAATGAACTTTGTAGATTTACCTTTACTCCTCACTAACCAGCACGAATGTGTTGTATGTCAAATATGAGGTATCTATCCATTTCAAAAAGAACAAACTTCATTACTCAGGTGATTTAGAAGTTTAAAATTCTTAACCAACCACACACATATATGATAGACTGACTTTATATTTATAAATCTGGACAATGACTTGTTTGACTGAAAGTTTGAATGATTTAATAATCAATATGCTATAA
The DNA here is from genome assembly GCA_028023455.1 of Epiperipatus broadwayi. Lineage (NCBI taxonomy): Eukaryota > Metazoa > Onychophora > Udeonychophora > Euonychophora > Peripatidae > Epiperipatus > Epiperipatus broadwayi. The sequence goes on from JAQFVV010000051.1 coordinate 5,435,033, forward strand.
GTTTTGTTAGTTATTAATTAATATGTCAGCAATTCCTATATCAAACTGGTTGGAAATAATTTATGGCCACACTTTATACATCTAAAAGAACAGAAATTTTGTAATATACTGAATATATATGTAATTAGTCGATTAACGTGCCCAAGACATGGTGGTCGAGAGGTTAGCCACAGCAGCTTTATAGGCAGTTATCCTGGGTTAGGGGGTTCGCTTCCCGGCTGAAGCTATGACTCATGAGGGGAAAAAACTCAATTTTTTGTTCAAGCTGGGAAATTTTATTTTTTCTGTTTTTTTTATTATTTTTATTAGTTATTTCACGTTGAAATTAAATGTTAATTATATTAAGAATAAAATTGTTTTTTTTTTTACATTTTATCTCATGTCGTAAATGCAGGCTATTCTAGCAGCAGAAATATGAATAATAGAAAATTGAAACAAATATTCGAAAAATAAACAAAATCTATTTTAGATATTTATATTATTCTAGTTGCTATTTCTTTCCCTATGTCGAAAAAGTGCTTATTTGTAAGAGATAACTGGGCAAAATATTATTATTATGAAACAACCCTGTGCTGTTTGGCCGAGTCTATAGAGCCTCAGACTTTGATCAAAAGGTCCGGGATGGATTCTGGCTCGAAATCCTTATCAACTCCTGAACAATAAAGAAATATGCCTTTTTTTTATTACGAAAACAAATTGAGTGCAATTTTACTAATAATAATGAAAACAAATACAAATAAAAAATAAATATACTTACAAACGATATAATTAAAGGGGATCTGAACTCAGACCTTCAAACTCCCTACCGTCATTCACTCCATCCAATATAACCGATACATACAATCACACACATGTTCAAATCCTTTTTAATTACATCTAGGTTAAATATATACAATATACTTGTATTTCAATATTAAGCAAATGATATTTAATTTTAAATGTACGCTTCTTATTGTTTTTATTAATTGAAAATATAATAAACTTTTCAATCAATGTTTATTTTTTATTATTCATTCCAATATCATATTTAAAAATCCTTCTTATCTATCAACACCTAATTGTATATTTCTGATATAGAAATTATATTCTGGAGAAATGTATATTACATGTTCGATTGTAAAGATATGAATTGTTTTGTGTCAAGTTAATTGCAAGGGTTGAGTTGGCTAAGTCGTTTTGATGCTAAAACGTGGCATTTAGTAATTTTATGAATCATGTGATAATAGTATTTTAAGATTAGTTTAAAAAATAATTATTTTATTTGTTACTTTTTAATATTAGTTAACCTTTATTCACTTTATTACGCATTAAGAAGGTTGTTTTTTTGTTTTAACTTAATGAATGATTATACTAGTATATAACAAAAGTCGAGATCGTTACTAATAGCTTGTGCTAATTATATATATATATTAATTTGATAGCGTTTTTTTTTTTTGTTACCTTGAGTGAAAAAAAATCTAAATATTTAAAAGTTTATTTAAGAAGAGCAGCCAGAGTCGAAGATAAATATTGATTACATTTTTTATAGACTTGATCAGATCCATTAATGAATATTGTTTATTGTCAAATAAACCTTTTTTAGTGAGTAATCGATAAAAAATGTATATTATTGGTATTATTATTCGATATCGAACATCTTCGTTAAAGTGTTTGTTTCTGTGCTCTATAATTATAGGTTGTTAGTTTTGTTTGATGTGTTAAGTATTTCAACTCAATTTTATTATTGATTCATCCTTTATTCTAAAAGGCAAACTTCAATAATGTGCATATATATATATATATATATATATATATATATATATATATATTATTGATTTATTAGTTTTAATATCCAAAAGTTTATAAAAAGTTTTAATGCATAAACTTTGAATAAAATATATAACAAATTGCATATATTACACATATTATTATCTGCTTATGTGCATATTTGTCTATGTGCTAAAAGTATTATTGGACAAGTTTATTTATGTACTATAAAAAATATTATTGTATTAACTTTTGATTGTGTAACATCTGCTATTGAGTAAAAAAAGATATTTAAAATATGCAGGGATGCTGGTAACATCAACCCATTGAAAAGATTAAGATTCCTTTAATACAAACAAAAACAGACATTTTCAAAATGTGTAAAAAGGCCTATAATAATGAATGAAATATAGATATAATTGTCTATGTGCTAAAAGTATTATTGGACAAGTTTATTTATGTACTATAAAAAATATTATTGTATTAACTTTTGATTGTGTAACATCTGCTATTGAGTAAAGAAAGATATTTAAAATATGCAGGGATGCTGGTAACATCAACCCATTGAAAAGATTAAGATTCCTTTAATACAAACAAAAACAGACATTTTCAAAATGTGTAAAAAAGGCCTATAATAATGAATGAAATATAGATATAAAATCAATGGGTATTAACAATTTAATCTTTCTTACTGCATTGCCAAATGTTTATCATATAATACCTAATCATGGATGCACTTTACTACTGTTATGCAATGCTTTATTTACCAGCAGTTGAAATTAGGAGACATAAAAGTTCTGAAAAGGATTGCTGGGGCAATCGAAACTGTAAAAGAGGGTGGTAAATAAAGCATTGTGTAATGGTAGTAAAATGCATCAATGATTAGGTATTATATGATATACATTTGGCAATACAGTAAGAAAGATTAAATTATTAATAACCATTGATTTTATATCTATATTTCATTCATTATCATAGACCTTATTACACATTTTAAAAATTACCAGCAGTTGAAATCAGGAGATATAAATGTTCTGAAGAGGATTGCTGGGGCAATCGAAACTGTAAACTGTAAAAGAGGGTGGTAAATAAAGCATTGTGTAACAGTAGTGAAGGGCATGGATGATTTAATTATATATGATCAATAGGTGTTCTGATCATTGAATTTTAAAATTTTCCATACAGTGTGTGTCATTACATGTATTGATATCATCTTGCTTAAGAATCTCAATCGTTTTTTGGACTTTTCTTTGATGATGAATGTTAAATCTAGAAATTATCTTGGGGTCTTCAAAAATCTATATTATGACCAGTATTCATAAAAAAGTGAAAATACCTGATAATGATAAGTATATGTTTAAAGCATTAGCATCTTCATGTTTCCTAGCACTGATGCAGCAATTACTAAATTTATATTAGTCACCTCTCAAATTCCATGCAAGATTTGATAAACTTCAAGTCTCTAAAGAGAACAAATTTGTAGGCTTAGCTAGAGTGTAACCACTTTTTATTCAGTATATATGTTTATATTATGGTATTCAATACTTGCATGTTCAGTTATGGAGGTTAAAGTGAAAATTGAAAAACAAATCAACTTACATTATTTAACACTTAACTGATTTTATTATTAAAAAGTTTAATACCTAATGTGATTACTTATTTCAAAAAAGGGATCATAGGTTTGCTACTTTAAATTACTCTTCTATTGCTATTTATAATAATATTTCCATAAACATTTTAGAAGCTACAATCACAAATTAACTAATATTGATTTATTAATTTTAAAAGAGATCAATATTTTTCAGTTCATAAAGAACCAAATCTATTTTCATGTGTTTAATGCTACCTCCCCTCCTTGATAACTTTTGCTGTTTGTATTCTGGTTTACACAGTATTTGCAAGATTACTTCAAAATAATTTTGGAATAATATTCACAATAATTGCTCAATAATTATTTGAAACTGAAGGAATACATATATAGACTTTGATTTTTATCCATATATGTTTTATTTTTTTTAAAAAAATAGAAGTTACAAGATTTAACCATAATGTTAACAAATAAAAATTATGATTGGTAACATGGCAATGCATTCTGACATTAAACATGTAACACCATTACCTGCTATTACCAACATGATGTTACATCAACACAATATTAGTATCAAGTCACTTTAAAAATTAAAAAGTAATTTAATATTTAAAAGCATAATTTTATAGATTTATTAGGATTGACATTTATTTGTTCACATTTTAAAAATAAATGTTTATCAAAGTATATTTCATTGTTTTTTTTCTGAAAGCACTCACTTAAACTGTTTTCCTGCCTACCACTGTTTTCATTACAAACTCATTTCTTCACTATTTACAAATTTCAAATATGATTTTTTAGAATTGTTTCCATTTGTATTATCAAATTTTTAAAAAATTAAGTTCAATTTATTGCGTTTAGGAGAGCATAAAAATATTACATTGAAATCAAAGATTGAATGTTGCAAAAAGTGCCACCAGGTATAAAAATAGAAAGTGACAATCGGTTAAGGGATTAACTTTGGAGTAATACGTTATTTTTTATTATTCAATTATAAATAAATCAATTATTTTATATAGTGCGATGTTTTTTATAAACAATAATATTTAAACAGCATTAAACTGTTGCACATGCGCTTTGGATTTTTAAATATAAAATGAATGAATACTAACACTTCAACCATTCTATCTTTTCCAAAGACTTTATCATGTGGTTGAAGTGTTAGTATTCATTCATTTTATATTTAAAAATCCAAAGCATGTGCAACAGTTTAATGCTGTTTAAATATTATTATTCAATTATAGAAACTGTTTTTATATCCTATACACACACACACACACACACACATATATATATATATATATATATATATATATATATATATATATATATATTCAGGCATACTAATTGTATGACTTTCTTTATATACTCTATGAAAGGTCTTTAAATTAATTATATAATTCATGTTAAGTTTACAATGCTATTTTTTTTACACAAGATAAAATAAGAATGTAACAAAAATAACACAAAATAAGGTTATATTTTCATATACTTATTACTTTTATTGTTAGATAATGAATGACATATATAACAGAAATTAAATAGAATATATTAATGAGTAAAAGATGTAAATATATATCTTTAAATATATTAGAATAAGTGACAAGCCAGATGAAAAAATAGATTAAGTTAAATAGAGTAATAGTCAAAAGATTGGATATTATAATAATATTGTATGAATGTGTCATGTGCAAATTTTATACAACACAAAATCTTCATGACTAAAATAGGGAGCAGCATTGGTGTCTAAGAAGCTGTCAAGATTTAAAATCAATATAGCATATAGCTGCTTTTAATGCAGCTCTGTACTTGAGGAAGAATGATTAATATATTGAATGATTGGGTGGTTATGAGTTTGTTTATGGAAAGGCAGAGAAGTTACTGAAATGAGAATGCTTGGTGTTCAATTTGCTATGAGGTCTAATTTATAACTTCTATTCTTGTAATTCTTTACTATATCAATAAAAGACTGGTGGTGTTAAAACTTGCTTACCACAATGTTACTAGCCTCATTGTATTAGGCCCATGCTCCAATCTTCAATTCAATGAATTCAGAAAATGGAAGTTTATCTTCATTGCTGAGTAACACTATTATAGCAATTCCATTAACATATCACTTATTTCTTGTGGATTAATACAAGAAATACCTTTAGCCCCAAATTTGTTGAAGATAATGGTATTAGTGTTACAAATTCATAGAGTCCTCAGTTTTAAATTTTTGTGCAACATATAAATTGATTATCACAAACACTTTGTTTGAGTAGAAAAATCTTTATAAAAACACATGGTGCATCCACAGTTATAATGAAAATATTTATGTATATTATAGCTAGAAACCAGAAAGCAAGAGAAGTTCATATTATATGAATAGATACAAGTGCAGATTGTTGGGTAGATTGTAGATTGGTACATTCCAAGATTAAAGGGATAGATGCATTAAAATATATTCTATTTTCATCATATTGACAAGAAAATTGATGGTTATTCTTTAAAATATCCATTTTCTGCAGTAATTAAACACCAAAATTGCTAAATTGGACTTACATGAATGTCATATTACTAAAGTATGAAATTCTCTTAAGGGACACATTATGGATAAAAATAAATCTATTTTTGGATTCACTAAAAATAAGGGTCATGACTAGTTTTATTAAAGCAAGAAAGTTGCATTTTTTGCTTGGCTGAATAGTAAATGTTATGTGTGGAATTTTATAGTAATCATAGATATCCATAGGAAGAAGTTCAATGGATAATTAAAAAATTTTAAATGACTTATAGATTAAAATTACAAAGAAGATACAGACATTCATGATTATGGTCACACTTGCACTGAAAGCAACATATGGATCTAAGAACTGGTATTGCAATTCTATTAAATACAGCAATGTCATTCTCTTACATGATGACAATGATATTTTGAATTGTTGGAAAAAGTATGTTGCCATATTGTAAATAATGACACAAAAATTGAGATGACAAATTTTAATGATATATACATTTTATATACTCATTTTTATGTGGATAACATAATCAGCTTAATGAAATCAAAACCACTTATTGTAATCCTAAAAATGGAATAATTGTGGGATCTGATGAAATACCTGGAGAAATTTTAAAATATGAAATCATATGTTAATTTCAAAATAATATGCATTTTTTAGAATTATATGGATCAATGAAGTTGTGCTGCCTTAATCTTATAAATACTTCTATTGGCCCAATTTTTAAAAATAAAGGGCATATATTCACAAGTTTGCAGAAATTATCAGTGAAATATTATCCATTAAAGCAAAATTTAGTTCAAATATTTTGTTAAATAAATTGTTTCCAATCATATATGAATAGTTACCATTGCCCCACTATGGTTGTAGAGAATCAAAAAACAATGTTGCGTTTTATATGATCAGGAAAATTCAAGTATAGTTTATAATTATCAAATCATTAATCATATTTATAAAATAAGAATTCTTAAAATTGAATTCAAATTTTAACTACAATGCAATTGGACTGACAGCTGAAACCTAATTATAGGATTAATATTTATTTTTCGACTGTAGGTTAGTATATTAAATTTTATGTTAATTTTAATTGTATATATATATATAGTATTGGTAAATCGTCAAGTAACATTACAATAGTAGAATTGTGAGAGAACTGAATGGAATTATGGGAGTTATAAAATAATGTCTCGTTTTGATTATTTAACATTATATCATTGTGAGAGACCTGAATGGAATTATGGGAGTTATAAAATAATGTCTCGTTTTGATTATTTAACATTATATCATTATATAGTTGATGAAGACTAAAAAGAAGATAGTTGAAAGTACTTCTAACAGAATAAGTTGAATTATCAAGTTGAATTATATATATATTGTTATTATACAAACATTTTTAATTTTGTAAATTTTTTTTTTATTTACTTATTTGTAGGTGTGCTTCTTTTTGATGTAAAATTATTACATTACTAAATCATGATTTCCACATCTGTTATCTCGACAAAAATTACTTTTACTATATATATATTAAGTTATTAAACATGACATAAAATAAGTTAGTCTACAAAATAGTTTTATTTTTATATCAAAAAAGTCATTATGTAAAAATCGTGTGTTTATTACTGAAATCTAATACTTTACTTATTATTTTAATTTGTTTTTTATTTTAAAATCAATCTTCTTTATTGTAGTTTTTTGTTAAGAAAAATAGGTTTTAATTTTTTTTACCCAAAACAAAACAAAAATAAAGAAAATATATACTAATATACTAATTATGGTATGATAGTAAAGACCAAAAGTAACCATGACATCATGTTATCATCATGCTTAAATGTATAAGTATCATGAGTAATTCATAATAATGAATATAAGAGCTAAAACATTTGTGGTAGTATTGCATAGAAAAAGAATAAATGAATACTGACATGTAAGACAAAAAGCAAACTTTGTAATTATAATTAACTTTTCTCTTTACATTGTCTCCTCCTTCATAACAAGCTGTACTTTAATTGCTTAGCTTAAAGCCATTCTCTTAGAACTACTTATATCATTTATTTTCTGGTTTAGCATTTGTTTTATATTTACAAAAAACAGGAATTAAAACAAATATTGCTTCATTAATATAAAAATACACCCTAGATGTCAGTATAATACAAAGATCTTATTACAAAAGTTCAGGAATTGTCAGTTTCTTTGTTTTCAAATGAGTCATTGTGCTTGCATAGATTCATGACTCATCTTTCATTTAAATCCTGAAAATTATACATTTTCATAGTTTGGTTATCTGAGAGATACTTCCTTGACATGGATATGATGTTTATATGTAGACATATTTGCTTTAAAAGAATACAAGTTGAGGGAATTGTAATAATTTAAAGCAGAAGTTGTTATTGGCTGAGAAAGGAATAACTCTACAACTAATTGTAGTTGTCATTTTTTTTTGTAATATGAAATGGAAATTCAAATTTTGCAATATAATTTCACTGCTTTATACAGTCTTAATAAATATATTTAATGTAGTTTAAATAAACTTTTTATTTTATTGCAAATACTCTTCTATCATCAAAATCTAAATAATAAAAATAATTACCATGACTACATATTTTAGTTTATAAGTTTATAATTCTAAAAAAATATTTTACAAATTGTAAAAAAATATAATATAAAATAAACATTTACTTGTTAAAATAGGCATTTGGAAATATAATTCAAATTTCCACTAGGGGTGATTAAAACTGTGCATCTAAAGGTTTAATTAATAATCTAAACAAATTATTAATTTGCATTTTAGAAACTAAACTAAAACAAATATAATTTTAAAAGACAAATTTGTTTACTGCTGATTCTGTAATTGACCAATCAAAAGTGTTGAATTTTACTACTGACTCTGTAATTGGCCAATCAAAAGTTTAGAACTTTAATTCACTTGGCCAATAAGGTTATTTACAGTTAAATGACATAGAAAAGACTAAAGAAATCAGCCAATCAAATCACCACAAATATATATTTAACACATTTAACCTCATATTAAATAACTAATTAATTAGTTTCTTCAGAACAATTATATTTGCTCAACATCTGTCTCTGATTCATAACTTGCATTTTATTGTAATGTACAAACTCTTGATATATGAATACTAAATGCATGATTTAACAATATTTATAAAAGTAAAACAATCAGGAAGTTATTTTAAAATATCCAACAATTAAACACAATATTCCAAAATCTAATACTGTAGTTTAGAGTAGTTATGAAAAGACTTATTCCAGTTCAGGAATTTCCAGTAGTCTCTGAATTTCTGATCAAGCATATCATTGGACTATTTATATTTTAATCCTATATAGCTTAGTGCATTGGTAGAGAATCCAGCTCTGGAAGTAAAGTCCTCATATCAAGACAAGTTTTATTATTTCTGTCACTTAAACATCTTATGAGCTGTGTGATAAAGCCATTTGAATATTTATTTTTATGCTTTAGCCATTTATTTTATTAACATGACATCAAATCTAGTAAGGGCTGGCAATCCAATGAGTGTTAAGTCATATATCATTTTCAGTTTAGCAAGATATCCATTTGAATCCCAATGCAGTATTACTAATAAATAACAATGTGTAAGACAATATAATTATTAATTACGTTTAACTCCATATCACATTATTTCTACATGGTATATAAGTGCAATATATAGTTTAAAAAACCCTTTTAATTTCATACTTTAAAATTAAAACAAGCTTAGGTTGGTATTTATATGTACAGGATCTAGTACATTAAGCTGAGAATGATTAATGATATTGCATCCATTAAACAAAATTGAAAAGAACTGGTTAGTTATTTTAAAATGATGTCAAAGGTTTTAAGTGTGTATCCCCAAAATTTGTTTGGCCACTTGTCCAGTGTATTTGTTATATAATAATTTTCTTTAAATATTGAAAAACTATTATCAAAAGAATTTATCATTGGCTTCCGCACTTCAGCCAACACTAATAGACTAATAAACAATTCAAAAGATAAACTTGATCCCAAACTAACATCTCAAATGGTGTACCAGATACAATGCCCTCAGGCTGGATGCAGAGCCTCATATTATGGGGAAACAAAAACTACCATTACAAACAGAGCATCCCAGCACATATATATGTATAAAAGGGCACTGAACAACAAGGACCCTACATCAGCATTCATGGAACATGAAAAAGCTACTGGACACATATTTGAACCCACCAACCCCAGAATAGTGTGCAAAGAGAGTAATGACCATAGGCACAAAATAAAGGAGACATATTTCATAAATAATGACACCCGATCAATTAATAGAAAGGACACCTGTTTTACCATTTCAAAGAGATGGACAAACTAAGTCAAACAATATTTTAAATAAATACCAAAACATCTAATTTACATAAATGTGAATACGCCCCCTCATCACTATCAACCACACCCAGCTATGATTATGAAGCCTTAGAGCTTTGAAAGTGCTAAGCTTTAAATAAATTTAGTAAAATAACTTCTTTAAGAGCATTATAAGCGCATAATTATTGATATTATTTTTAGAATAAAAGAATAACTACCAGCAAGCAATGATGGATGCTTGATGTTGGCACACTGATCTCAGATCCAAAGATCCTCACTGATGAAAGCAAAAAGTTAGAAACTGGTCTGATAATATTGGATGAGTAAGCACTATATAGAAATTTTATGCAAAAATCTTTCTGTATCCATTGATCATTCTGGCTTGCACCGAAGTATGGAGTGTTTTGCCTCTGTGGATAATAACCAGTAAGGTTATATGATGTTAAGTAACAAGACATATCTAATTTGTGTTATACCTAAGTCAGATAACTATTGAGTTCTGGTTAAATAATTATTTCATTAATTATGATCAAGTTTTGCAATAATTCCCCATATGTTATTATTGTCCATTTTGGAATAGATGCTCATTTACTCTGTATAAGATAGGAATTGAAATGGGGACAAATGATCCTATTAACATATTAGTGATCCAGGAATGATGATTATCAATCATATTTTTATCATTGTTTCGAAGTAAAATAAAAATTGTTTGTCAATGCATATATAATAAACATTCTCACAATTATTATAAAATGTATAATATTTATTATTGGTTGCTATGTCTATTCGGCTTAAAAAATATATTTATTGAATGCAAAACTGCTTATTATTATTGACGATTAAGCGGCCTTACATTTGGGTAAATACTTTTATTGAAATCAACTATGGGTTAATACTTTCAACACGCGGAAATAATCAACAGTTAACCAGATATGTTTTTTAGTAATAATTAAATGATTTTTCCCGTGATAATATTGAAAATCGATATATCTAAATTAAACTTATTTCAATAACTGTGTTTTTTAAAGATAATAATGCGCTTAATACATTCAATACCAGGAAGTAGTCAACTATTATTTAGATGTAGTTTTCAGGAATAATTAAATGACATGTGACACGTGATATTATTGAAAATCAATATAGCTACATTAAACAAAAATACAATAATTGGAAACTAAAACATACATCGTTTAAACTTGTTATCAGACTTTAATAATTAATATATCTTGCCTTAAAAAAAATCAATAAAAAAATACGGAAAATCAGCCCCTCTTCCCAAATAATAGCGCAGCCGCCTTGCAAGCAAGCACTTGGTTGCAGACGGTTGTTGTGGGTTCGTATCCCGGCAGATGTTATGACATATGCAAAAAGAAAATAAAATAATGCAAAGTAAGATCCAATGAAAGAGTATAAATTAATTTAAACTAGAACATTTAAGTATACATATATTTGGAATTCTGTAAGATTGTATGCAAAAGAGTTAGTGAAGATATAAACACGTATAATTAATAAATGGCAAAATAACTAATAGAAAAGGATGAAAGTCTCAAAGTCATAAAATCCCAGCCTAATATTGAAAATAAATTTGGGTAAACATTAAAAACTAATTATATTGCAATTATTTAAAAAAAAGCAATACCATCATATAGTGTGTAAAAAATATACATACAATTATGTAGTGTTAAAAAAATAAAACAAATTACTTGATACCTTTTGTAGGAATATATGAGACTATGTAAAAAAATACAGAAACTTCAAGAATGTCGAAATCATTACGAGTAAATTAAAACAAAACAAAAAAAAAAAACATATTGAAAGCCAAAACTTTCAATCAGTACAATAATATATCACGTGATTTATATTCTAGAAAGTTGAAACAGATCTTATAAAATGTAGATTTATAAGTATTATTTCAGAATGTAGTCACTCCTTTTGCTAAGAATATTAATATAATAAACTATGAAGTTTAAGTTATTGTATCATAATACATCCACATGTTTATAAAAGTATGTTAATAGAAAAAAATCAACAGATTATGTTGCCTTTTAGCATTGGATTTGTAATTATGAAATTATATTTGATTTTACACATATTTCAGCTAGGAGCTAATTCAAGATTATTGTAAAGTTCTGAATATATATATATATATATATATATATATCTATATATATTCCACCTTTATTTATGGTCCAATATATTTATATAGACACTAAAGACAGATAATATAATCTTTTTTGAATATAGATTAATAAATAGTCAATGATAACCTTATAGATTGCAATGATAACTTTCAAATTGTACCCATGGTCTTACTTAAATAATAAGAGTAATAGTGCTCATGGGTAAATGGGTTTTTATATTAAATGCTGCCCAGCATGTTTTGATGCAATTGGTTGAGCATCTGATTTGGGATTGGGAATCTTAGGTCTGGGGCCTGACCAATAAAGCCATTAGCCTTTTTTGTGTACAAATGCTGCAAAGTTATTAAGTTATGTAACATTAATAAGAAAATTAACATTAGTAAGATTATATAAAGTTTGTATAATAAAATTGCATAAAAATTAAAAATAAATGGACAGTACTTAAAACATAAAGATTTGTTTTTAGCTAGTAATGGTTCATATATTCTGGAGATTTTATAAAAATTAGTAAAGAAAATCAAGAAAGTAGGACTATATATAAATGCTCTAAAAAGTAAAATAATATTAAATGTTTTTAAGACAAAATTGTTAAAATTACATTAGAATTTAAAAACATTTACTAGTTTTGCTTCTCATGCAAAAAATATCCCAATGTGAAATCAGTGTTTCTGCAGCATGAAATAAAATTTGGCCATGTTTTCAATCCACAAAATATTAAAATAGTATGGGCAGAGCAGAAATAAAATTAAGGAGTCATGGTTTGTCACTAATAACATCTATGCAATAAACAAAAAATTCTTATATAGAATTATCATGAAAGTGAAGTATGTAAATTATAAATTTACATATTAACCATTTAGTATTAATGTCATGTTTTCTTCTAATAATAAAGTTTAGCATTTTTATTTGTACCATTATGATTACTTTTTTAGTCCTAAAGAGAAGAAAAAAACTGCCATTTGAAAAAGAAGAAAAAATTACAGCCATTAAGAATACAAGTGGTATGAGATACCATCTATTTAAAAAGAGATCTGCAATTTAAACTACAAAAGCTAAATTAATTTGATTTTTGCAGAATACATCCATATTTAAGAAAATATTGAGAGAGTCACCCGTTTAAACCCCCCCCCCCAAAAAAAAAAAAATTAAAGAATTTGAATATTGATAACAGTATAATATATTGCATGTGACTGTTGAAAGCAAGATTAACTTGCAATTAATACTCACTTTTTGTATCAATATCAATCCAAAACATATGCTTTTTATCTGATGAATATATTGGATTGATACAAGAACATGTTAATTGAAATATTATTTAAATGATCTTTTGGGAATCTGATATGTGAATTATCATGATTTTTCTACATTTGTTCATGAAAGTTGAAGAACATTTTTTCTTACCATTTCAGTGTTTATGTAATCTTGTGGAAGGAAATTACTCTTTATACACTCATTATTAAATTGATATTAAATCAACAAACACTCAAACAGAAATAATATTTAAAGCATATTTTTATATAAACCAACCATTATTAATTGTGCTTAAATCATGAATTGATCTTATTATGAGCTGGATATTTCAATTGATAAAGAGAAAATGTTTCATATTTAACTACCTGTGACTTGGAATTATATTAGTTTGAATCTATGTAATCAGTAATTTAGGGATTTATATATGTGTGTAGTCTACTGAAAGGAATTTACTCTTCACACAAGTACTATTAAATTGATATTAAATTAAACTTTCTCTTGCATGTGACAAACTAAATATGTGCAAATAATTTGACAAGTGAAATATCAGGCTCATAAAAAGATCAAGCCCTGATTTAAGCTTGCTCAACATGAATTGTTTTTTATCAGAATAGACCCTAAGCATAAGTGCTCTATTTGTGTGTTTAAAACCATAATTGACAGTAAGTGTGTATTGATTTAATATTAATTTAATAGCACAAGTGTGAAGAGCAATGGCCTTCTACAAGATTATATATATATATATATATATATATATATATATATATATATATATATATATATATATATATATATATATATTGTAAATATCGATAAGTCTATCTATATTTTAAAAATTGTCATTTGTTATTTAAAAAAAAATCTCTTTGAGTTGATGTTTATATATGAAGTATTATTATTGTTTATGGTTATTAGGTATAGTTATTGTTTGAAATTATTATTTTATTTATATGTTGATGGTACATCGTTATGAATATTTAATTATTATAAATAAATAAAGACATATAAATTGTTGATTATATAAAAAGAATTATTTTATTTGCAGTGATTATTAAAAAAATGCAATATTATTATTTATGTATATTTTTAAAGCTGTCAAATAAATTTTCAATTTAATATTTTTTATATATATATGCTTGATATATATATTTTTTTAATGTTAATTGTTTAAAAGAAAACATGTGTAACAATGGTTTTAAAAACAGCATTTGCTAGCACGTGGAATAACAGCAACAACAAAAAGAAGCCATTATTATTATTAGGATAGTGATTAAAAAAACAAAAGGATAAAATTTTGTTGTACTTTGTTTCTTTGAAATTACCATTCTTCAGAATATTGGAATAAGATAGATTTCTATGGTAAATACATAAATCATGACAGGCTAATAGAGATATATCGCAGCCAAGAGGCTGCACCATTTTCTTTCATTTATTCCAAGGCAGTTTAAAAAGAAAAACTAGGCAAATTTCAATATATGTATTTCATCGCGTCTGAAGCCGAAATTTGATATAGCTATCTGGAATCTATAATGGTCAATCTAATAATAATCTGGAGGTAACTAGAATTAATATATTGGATTTAACATTTCAATTTATTTATTTATTTTTCAAGGAAAGAAATTTTAGAAGGATAAAAATATACATACATCCAAGAATTGACAATTTTCTCTAACGTGATAGTTTCTTCACTTTAACTAGAATGCATTCTAATATTAAACGGATAAAGAAATAAAACAATGGAATAAGTTGACTTTTGAAGGAAAACTGGACATGTGAACTTTGAAAGGTAGTAATAATTTTATATGTATAAATGATATATAAATATATTTTGAGATCGATATTTTTGTTTATTTTTATTTTTCATTATAAAATATAACGTTTTATAAATATTCAATTCAAGCGTCTTGTTTTCTAACAGCAATAAACGTTTAACAGGTGTCAAAATTAACACTTAAGTAATTTAAAATCTTAAAGTATGGTTTATAAGTTTGGGTTGCATAGGAGTTGTTATGTATATTTTAATAAGTAAATTTATATTCGCAAATTTTTATTATAAAAAAAAAAATTGTTTTATTATTAATTTATTTCCATTTTTTTTTTTTAACTTTATATAATGATTCTTATGCATACCAAAACAATAATTTATATGTATTTGCTGTATATAATTTTTTTTTATTATTATTTTTAAATATCTGAAAAATATAAATATGGATTTGTATTTATATTGATACCTACTTGTTAAGCACAGATATGTCTTTATATATTTAATATATATACTTATTGCAAGTATATATGTATATTTATTATTTGGGTTTGTATTTAAAACATTGATATTACCTAAAATTAAACCATAATATAAAAATAAAGGATGTACTATTTGTTTTATAAGTAATGTCTTTGTAATTTATTTGAAAGAGTATTAATATTTTATTCTTATTTTTCTTTTAATGCTAGAGTCATTATGAAATTAATTGAATTCACAATTTAATAGAGGATAACTTTATATTTCACTTATTGTTTAGTCTTTAGGTCACTTACACATATTATTATTCATTGATATGTTTAGATATACATAAATTTACATAATAGATGTGTATATTGGATTTAATAGAATTCCCTTTGTTTCTGATATATATTTGATTAGTTAGTCATATCAACCTTGAAAATAAATTATAATGATAGATCTCATTGCTCTGTATGATTTTAGATTTATTTCATGTATAGCTAGTTGGAAGGGCATATAAACAATTTATTTAAATATAACTGGGATAATTTTGTCTTTCTTCATTTAAATCATACAATTTATTATATTAGGCTTTCTCAACAATTGGATTCATTTAGATTATATATATTCCATTACGTTTATCATCCAATGTTTGAAGCATTATTTTCTTTTCATATATTGATGTTCCATTACATTTGAGATATAATATGTCTATATGATATATTGTCCATTACATTTGGCACCATAAACTGTTGGTCCCAGTTAACTGATGATTGTATAATGGAGTAAAAGTATGTTCCATTACATTTGGATGCCATAACGTAGTCAGCATAATATATTTGTTTAATTATTCATTACATTTGGTGTATCAAAGTTAGGGGCTTGGTTAACTAATAATTATTGTTACAAAAGTTCATATGTTTATTTTCATTTGAGATCATATATAAAGATACATTCCATTATATTTGGCTTTCCCAATGTTTGGGGCCTTCTTTCTTCAATTTAAATGGAATGCAGCAAGTACGTTCCATTACAATATATATATATATATATATATATATATATATATATGTACAATATATATATATATATATATATATATATATATATTGTACCCTTACTTCTTGATATATAAAATAGTTTAAAATACAACTAGCTCAGTTACATTATTATTCTTAATTAAATTTGCATATCTATCTTTAATATATACTTTTATATTATCACATCTTAATTAAATTTATTATCAATTATCCAAATCAATATAGTTCCAGATTATATTAATTAAATAAGTATTTAACTAAAATTATGAGACTGTGAAGTAAAGTTACAAAGTAATAAGCAGATTTACATTGAGTTAATATCTTCCAAGATACTGTCTCAATGGCATAAGAATACTACCACTACCTTATCATATTACCCCTACATCTATAGCATTCTTATGACTTTTAAATGAAATTAATTATCTTTAATAATACTAAAATAATTCCTAACTTTTAACTTAAAATATAATTAAATAATCTCAGGTTCTTCTAAGTTGTTTTAAAATAATAATAAATTATGTAAATAAGTATGATGTGGGATTTTATATCAAACTTAAATACACCTAACCTATTTTAATAATAATAATAAATAATACTAATCTTAGAGTGTAATTTAATCTCATCTATTTCTATTATATAATCAATCATTAAATGAATAAACAATTATATGTATATCTTTTATTTCATATGGTATATTCATTTTAAAATATATCAAAATCTTATACTTAATAATCTGTGACAATAGACAATATTGTATTCTTATAATGTGCATTATAATCATCTTATGACCATTATAATATTTATGTTCATGTCAATCAATTCTTATAAAATAATGTTAAGCAAATATGGTATTCAATTCTAAGTAATAATAACAAATTCATTTTGTGCAAATATTATGTTTATTTCAAATCATCTGATGTCAAAATGCTGTGGTGAAAAATAATGAAACTCGACACACTTTTAAAACAAATTAACAAATTTATTTACAATAACTTCAAATAAGAATTTATTTACACTATTTACAGTTTTAGAATTTAGAAAAATAAATAAAAAAATAAAATAGGAAAATACAAATATAAGAGGCTTACACTGTTATTAACTCATGTACTTAATAAGCAATTTTACATTCCTTCAAATGCTATACCAATAATATTATAGTATGTTTTCAAAACTTAGATTTTTAAAATAAATAGTAATGTACTATAATTACTTCAAACAATAATATATGTCAAGACTATTTATGTAGCATGTGTAAACAATGAAACTCTACTAATTAAATAGCTACATTAATTAAGTATTACCATTTATAATGTATTATCATGTATTCACTTTATTATTAGCATTGCTTAATGCTTTATATAAATTAATGTATCTTTATAATGTATAACAAATAATTGACTGTAATTATACTTTACTTAATGTAATTCCTGTTATATGTTTTATCAAATATGCATTATATATCTCTATTGTTCAAATATTATTATTTAAATCATTTATCAATTCTAAATTCATAAAGCATTACCTTAGATAAATTCTATGATTCTTTTCTGTGTAAAATCATTACTTTACTTTATGTGTTATTTTAATCCTTTCTAATAAATTTCTATCTATAAAACATATTCTAAACTTATCTAAAATTTCCGGAAAAACAAACATCAACTTTAAATAAAATATTCATCATCCAAATTACCTATACTACATCGTTTATATTTAGTAACCTTTCAATCCAAATATAAGCTTTTACCTAAAACGTAACTTAACTTATTTAATAAAACAAAATACAAAAAATAGAATCTTTCCAAATCTATTCTTATCTTGCAAATAATAAAATAATTACCTAAATAAAGAATAAATATAATTCTAATACTATAACATAATAAAAATATCAAAATTTATTTATGAAAGAATCATATAATTATTTCTAAGCTTCTTACGTAATGTTGTATTAGGTTTATATTATGAATTAAAATTATGCATATTTTAATAAAGTTCGTTGCCAATATAATGTATGTGTTTTCATAAAATATCTATCCATTCATTCTACAACAACATAATATTCAGTTGATCTAAAGAAAAACATATTAAATTCATTAAAAATCATTATACAATATTTTTACCATAATAATAATAATGTCCAGTCTGCTATCCAGCATTCTTCGGAATTTGCAGCTTCATAAAATAAAAATCATTCACATTTATACTCATAAACATTCATTAGAATATTCCGTGTTACATTAATTATAAAATAAATTTATGTAATTAATTATTATATTATTTTCAAGTTAGTATTTAATAAATGTACCTAACCTACTTTTAATAGTTTAATAATATTTTAAATTTTATGTTAAATAAATAAAATAAAAGTTTATATTACATATTTCCAACGACGTCTTCTGTTCCACCATAAAAGTTCTAACAAATATCCTACATATAAAGTCAATAGAACACTATTTCCTGTTCCGTTGTATCACGTGTTTTATTGAAAGTTTATAACAAAAATGATAACGTTTATTTTTTTTCCAAAAAACAATAAATTCCAATAAACAAACAAAATCAAAACAATAGTTCATAAATTCTCTTCCTGGATCCAGTTTTTCATAAAATATTGTTCCAAAAGCTATTATTCTAAATTAATTTATAATTGTTTAATTATTCTCATTTAATTATTTCCATTAACTTAACTTGGCCTAATTTGGTTTGGCCTGGACATCCACGTATTACTTGCGCATTTTTAATAATATATTCAGGTAAGAATCAATTTCTCCATCTATAACGACCAGCGTTTTAGACTACTTCAATAATAATAATTTTATTATATTACGATTTTAAATAATCGTATTTATAATCTATTTGCCTTTTCAAATCGTCAATATTTAGTCTTTTAAGCACAAAGACTTAACAAGGCAAGTATTTATTAAAATTACTACTTCTTATATCTTTACTTAAGATATACATTTTAATCTTTTAAAATCTGCAACAATACTTTCTTTCTATAGAAATATCCATATTTCTTTTAAATATCTATTTACAATAGACAATAGTAATTTAAACTTTTAAAATATTTATAGTCCAAAATACTACTTTTCTCCATCTCGTAGTTTTATATACTAATCCAGCGTCTGTTATTTCTCTAGCATAAAGTTTCTGATATATTTCTCCGATACGTGATGTTTTCATGATTATTCGTACATAAATTAAGTTTCGATATTGAGAAGACCAATAAGGAATTATTAAGTTTCTACTGCATACTTATCATTTAAAAATTATAAAATTATATACACTAACACTCTTATGATTTTTAAAACTGATTTTAAGAGCATTTATAAATTTACTTGGCTCTTTTCTCAATAGCACGATTAACTTAGAAATTTAATTACAGAGAGCCCCCTTCAACAATTGAATCCAGCTTTTATACTAGAAGAGACTCCACATCTGATTGGTACGTTTAAACAATCAAACTTTGCTGGCTTATTTACATATTTATCAACTCACTATTAAAATAAAATAATGACTTATTTAATATTTAATATTATTACATTTTTTAAAATAATCTTTATCGTTTATTTAAACCTATTAAACATTCTTTTGAAATATTCTTTCTCACTTGGTTTAAATTTTAACCCTTATAAGATCATTTAAAATAAATTAAATCTTTTTAAATATGTTATATTTTTAAGACAATATTTTTTAAAAATCAGATTTAATATTTTACATTAATATCTTTATTTTTATCTCGTGATAACTCACGTATTATTTATAAATTTCACAACATAATTTTAAAATAGTTTTGCAACTTTATGAGAAAGCTTCCAAGCATGTGTGTGTGTATCTCTAATTAACATCTATTTTTACAATACAAGAAACGCTTCCCATAATCTAAAAATAACTTAACAATTGCTTTTTTAAAATAAATATTTATTTTTTAAAATAAATAAGATATTATATCAGATTTTAAAATAATTATTTGATATGATTAAAATCAAATATTAATCTCAATTTAAGTACTTATAATCTAAAATATTTCTATTCACTTTTAACATATATTTTAAACTAAATAAATATCTTTGTCTAATTTTAACTTGTCTTTTAATCACTTTAGCTTCAAACATTTGTTATTAAATTTATTAATGCAGTATTACATCATAATCATCATCATTTTAAATATTTTCTCAATATCAACACAATTCACATATCAAACACTCATAGATTGCTTTAATTAAACTTATGGTAACATTACCACAAGCAAATTCAACATCACATTTTTAAAATACTTCTTAAATTTAAAATTTTCTACTAGATTAGCACAAAACTTAAATGGTGACCCATACAAAAGGGCACAATATATATATATATATATATATATATATATATATATATTATATATATATGTATATATATATATATATACATCTGATATATATATATATATATATATATATAAGTCAGATGTCCCATGACAAATACAGCTTGCATTTACAAATATATAAAATTAAGAGCATGCTAATAAACTCTAAACAAACTTTTTTATTTTTTATTTTTTTTATGATAAATGCTACTACAAGAGAAGGCATTCAAATCATCTATCATCTTTATCTTGGATTTTCCCCATTCCCAGACCAGTTTCGACCTATGTGTCTCTTCAGTGAGGAGTTGGGGATGGGGAAAATCCAAGATAAAAATGATTTGAATGGTTTCTCTTGTAGTAGCATTTATCATAAAAAAATAAAAAATAAATAAAAAGCTTGTTTAGAGTTTATTAGCATACTCTCAATTATATATATATATATATATATATATATATTTAGCAATATATATATATATATATATTTAGCAATATATATATATATATATATATATATTGCTAAATTATTTATTACATATTTTCAGTGTTTATATAAATTCTATACTTATATATTATTTACTTTTAGTGGTATGTATAAATTCTATCAGCCACCATTGTTATCAATATAGAGAAAAGTAAATATTTAAATTTTCATTGCTTTCCTAAATTTGTTTGCAAACATTAAAAAGTGGATTGCTATTGGGGATATGTATATATGTAAAGTTTCAACTTAATAAGAAATTAGAAAGTGTGTGAAAACTGTGTTACACAATTTGATACAAAGGTAGAGAAAAAAACATAAGTTAAATAAGAGTGTACAGAAAAATACATATGAGCATCAATACCATTATTCATCAATTGTCAAAAATTAACAATATTGTAACTAGACACAAAGATTTAAACTGATTCTAAAACTCTGCATACTTTTCTGTTGAATTTTTAAGGACATGAGAAATCAATATATCAGTAATAAAAAAAATGAATATGTTAATTCAGTGTTCTCAATATTCATTATGGTAATAGTAAATTCTCATTTATATATTCATCTGAAATATTAATAATGGATGTTTTGATATTGCAATATCATTTATAATTAAATATAAGAATTTGGTTTCTTATTTCTGAGTCTGTTTTAAATACTGCCCAATTGATTTTTTTATTGATAATTTATAATTTTAAATGTTAATATATTTATTGCATTGTATTTCTAAATATTTTCTTGCTTCTACATATATTACAAATAAATTAGTGTATGTTGGTGAAATATATTTGTATAATTGCCACTATTACATTTGGTTTTTCTTTATTTTTACAGGATTAAAGGGGTGCGCTAATTTTGGGCATTCCTGTTTAGGTGGTAAGTTCTTGCAGTATATATTTATATATGCAGTACAATATTTTAATGAATGTTTAGATGAAAATATTTAAAGTGTTGAGTTATCTATTTATAATTACTTAATTAGAAAGTATTTTACTTAGAACAGTATCTAATGAAACTTACTGTGCCAGCCTAAGATTACAAGTAAAACTATCAAGCCTTTTTGAATGCAATTCTTCTGATAATTTTACTTTCACTGTTATCCTGGGCTGTCACTGTGCATTAACTACTGTTCTAAATAAAATGCTTTCTAATTAAGTAATTATAACTAGATAATATCATACATAAAATATTTCCATATGTATATTTATCAATTGCCAAAAATAAAACCAGGTAATATAATAAATTAAGTATACCAATTTACAATTACGTCACTAGCAAAAATTAAATTACATATTCTATATCCATGGTTTTTCTAACAAATCACCCTCCTCAAATGTAGAAAAAAACATAACACAAAATAAGTAAGTATATATTTACTCTATCTTCTCAGAATTCAAGCAATCAAAAATGTACCTCTTTGAACTATAGGCTATGAAAATATTAAATATTGAAACATGAAATTACATGAGCAACAATACAAGTATATATATATATATATATATATATGTGTGTGTGTGTGTGTGTAAAATGAATAGATAGATAGTTAAATAAATAACTATATAGATAGCTAGCTAGCTAGATAGATAGATAGATAGATAGATAGATAGATAGATAGATAAAGAGAAAGATAGCTAGGTAGATGCATAAATATATTGTACCAGTTGAAAAACGCATATCGATCCAACAAGACCCGAAATACAGGTAAAATACCTCGAATCCGACCACATACAAGATATATAAGACAGGTACATCATGGATTCTGCCCTATTTACCTATATCTCCAGGTCAAAGATCTAATAAATAACCTTTCTCGACAATAACATCAAATTCCTTTACTTTCACCATGCCGGAAGCCGAGCCTTAAAGCATGAGATTTATTTTTAATTATATTTTAATGAGAACTTGGGTGATTGATTTATATATAAACTTAAAATCAAAGATTATTTAAAATAAAAGTAAATAAAATGATTTGAGAAACACTGGAAGTTTTGTTTTAGTTATATATATTTTAAAATCATTAAGTATTTTACATTTACATTTAACTCAAGCTCTTTACAAAAAACACAATCTTTAAATTAACTTTATAATTAGACAAGTTTACGATGAATTTACATTAGTGGTTATCTTTGATATTATTGGGTTTGTACAAATTTATTTTGATTACATTTATTGAAAAAAAAGATTTTAAAATTAAATGATCATGGATTTTAAAATTATCCGTGCCCATTTAGTACAAGTTTATAATACAGCAGCAGGTCTAAACATTTGCCTCACTGATGTATATAAAGAATAAATATTTCATTACTTCTTTACAAAAGATTTAAAAAAAACATTTTTATTGAAACAGACATTAAATAAACAATTACAATAAGACTGATTCGATGTCTTACTTCACTAACATAAAAAAAAAAATTGATTTTATTTCTCTTTATAAATAGTAATTTGGAGTTCAAATAACTAATGTTTTATGACATTAGTGGACCTTTCTGGAAAAGCTTATAACTAATTTTACAGTGATTAAAACTGTAAGCTGTTATATAAAAAAATAGATCAGTTAATTATCAAACCACCAAGCTGCTTTAGTTGGACTTTCAACTAAAATGGTACCTTATAAGAACTATAATGTAAATTAGCTAAAATTAAACGATTTTAACTAATACCAAAAAAAAAAAAAAAAGAGTTGATTACTCAGGTCGAAGATCCTTAAGTAGAATCATTTCCCTATGGCTGACATATTAGATAGGCAAAAGAAAAGCAAAAAAATGTAGGTTTAATAAATATACAAATGAAAATGAAAGAAGAAACATAGGTAGGGTCATACGAGTCAGATTATGGACACTTGCATGCCTATTCCAATGAAGAACAAAAGGAAAATTGATATGCCCACTTGTCAAGGTCATATACTGATAAGAGATAGGAATTACAGAGAGTCAACATATCCACCTCTACAGAAAGCATGCCAGCTAACCAACTCTACCTCAACCACACTCTCCGATTCACAGACATATGCATAACCGGGAGCCAACTCCAAACATAAAATGAATGACCATTTTAGGTCTATCCACACTACTCCAAGCATTCTTTATTAACTTGAGATATTATAATCATTAAATATGAATGAATTATAATTAGATAGCCGTAAACGATGTAATACTGCATAGAGACCAACCTGCGTAAACAACTACTTTATGTAAATATTTAACCTACAAAAACCAAACATAAAGAATAAGGAAATTTACTTCTCGAATAAATCCCCCCTTCCCATTTTCCTAACTTAAAAAAAGGCATGATAATTAACTGATGCTATCCAAGGGCACTGTTACTAGGTCAAAAATATATAGCAATTTTATGGTTTCAAATTACAGAAATATAAAATAATAGAATCCCATCCTGGGAAATGTATAATAAAACTATTTAAAAAATTTATTTAACAAATTACGGTCAGTTTATTTTGGAATAAGCATATATTCAACATAACTTCACTTGCAAAAATAAAGATAGATCAACTTATTTTTTTTATTTTAAAATAAAATAAAATTACATCATTCTTTGCTAAAACTCCCTTCCCCTAGTAAACATAATTTACTCTCTTAGCAAATTACTCTCTTTGAGCCCCCGCGAGTGAAGTTTGTAGAAATAATAAAAAAAATCAAAGCATAAAATCTCATGCTAAAATTAACATAAAAATAAATAGTTTCATAGTCAAATAATCAAAATATTAAAATTATGGTGAATTTGAGTTATGAAAAACATTATAATTTAAAAGAAAAAGAGTTAAAGAGCCAATTAACAGAGTGTCAATAAGCAATGACTTTAGACATTCTTCTTTTTAGCTTTAAGAAATTATATTTACGTTCTAATAATAGTTTCTAACATCTTGATGAAAATATTTAAGCTCTTCGGCATTTTACCTTGGAGTTCCCCAGGATGAGTTCTGCGGGTGAATGTTGGTGGCATGATGATTTCTTTGCAGGCAGGTTCTGGCAGCAACATAATAAAGATTTCAGGTTTCAGGAAGAGATAGGTGATGATCTACCCTTTCTACTACTTGCTTGACATTTCAAAAATCATAGAGACTTCTCAAACTCTTTCTTTCTTTTTGTCTGTTCTTCTTTTCTTTCTCTAAAAGGACCACTATTTATATCTTCATCATAGCATTCAATTTCTCTGCTGCCTGAGGTGATTTGCCTTTAGAAAACAATAGGAATCATGCTTCTGTTCTAATTATAGAAAGTTTGTACCCCGATAAGGATCAATAGATTTCAGTATAATTTTGTTAGTTTTTTAATTTAGATAATGATGTAGAATCTCAATTAATTAATAGAGATTCCAAAGTGAATGGATTTTGGTAATTTATCAATACTTTAATTTAACTTTTAATTTCAACTTCTTATCGAGGTACAATCTTTCCAAAAGGCTATTTTGGATTCTTAAATAAAAAAGGTAGATATTTTAAACATACAGATATATAAAATATATAAAAAAAAAAATCAAAATTTATTATTTGAAGTTTTTTTTTCCTTTTAATCATATCAATGAAATAATTTAGAGTGTGTTAATATAATTATATATGATTAACACTATCCAAAACAAATCTAAAATTTAGATATTTTAAACATACAGATATATAAAATATATAAAAAAAATTCAAAAATTATTATTTGAACCTTTTTTTCTTTTTAATTATATGATTAACACTATCCAAAACAAATTTTTAGCGATTTATTCAGGATAGTTAAAAAATGTTTTTCAGAATAATACAAAAAAAAAACCAAACATTAGTAAAATAAGTGATTAGATGGGTCAGACCATGAAACGGCAAATCTGAATCAGATTTACCATTTCAATATATATATATATATTGATAGACAGACACCTAGAAAATTAGATAAATAGATGGATAGATTGATTAATTGATGAATACATAGACAGACATCTAGAAAGATAGATAGATAGATAGATAGATAGATAGATAGATAGATAGATAGATAGATAGATAGATAGATAGATAGATAGATAGATAGATAGATAGATAGATAGATAGATAGATAGATAGATAGATAGATAGATAGATAGATAGATAGATAGATAGATAGATAAACAGATTGAGATGTAAGTATATATGAAACACTTTTGTTAAGATATATATATCAGTTAATTTATTAGGGTATATAATTTTATTCTGGACTTCCCAGAGCAAACTAATTATTGTATTTCAGTTCAGCCAGGTCCCATAAGCTTAAGCAAAAAATAGATAATTATGCTTACTAAATTTCAACCAATGCCTTTCTATTCATATACCTGTTTATTATTAATGATGTTTATTGCTTATGACTTGGATTTTTTAAATTTTAATCCACCTTTCCATTTAACAACCATCTTGTGCTGTTTGTTGTATGATCAAATTACCATATTGAAATTCAAGGATAGCTTAATGTTTTTTTTGCTTCTATTGTTATATATACCTGACACCATTTCAAAATCCATTTATTTTGGTATGATAACACAAACAATAGAAATAGTTTGCTCTGAAAGACATAGGATAATCTGGAACTAAGTACACCTGTGTCTCATTTTATGCGGATTATTTTAATGCGATTTTGAGGTTATGTGATTCATATTTCTTCTTAATAACTTTCATATTTCACTATATTTATTAGATATCAAGAAATTTAAATTATTAATAACTTATTTTGATTTGAAATACTTTTTTTTTTCAAAAATATAACGTTATATTAGCAGCTAACGTGAATATGGCCTGAAGCTGTATTTACAACTTAGCTTCTATTACATTCAAATATCAGCCTTTCAAGCTAATTGTACATGCACTTTGCGAGTGTTAATGATAAATGAATACTTTCCTTTTCAATACAAGATACAGTATTTATGCAGGAATAAAATGAATTCACCTATTCCTACAACTCAAATTCTTATATATGAGCAAATCTGAAGTACTGGCAAGGAAAGGGACCTATTTATACTAATGAGTAAATAATAATAATAGATTTATACTTACATATAAAAATATTGCAATAAATATTCAAAAAATTTAAACTTTTAAAATGTATTATGTTATATATAATAGAAATACATAATCTTTTAGATTTTTAAAATAAAAAACAAAGATTTTACAAACTGAAAAT
Source organism: Epiperipatus broadwayi (assembly GCA_028023455.1). Classification (NCBI taxonomy): domain Eukaryota; kingdom Metazoa; phylum Onychophora; class Udeonychophora; order Euonychophora; family Peripatidae; genus Epiperipatus; species Epiperipatus broadwayi. The sequence goes on from JAQFVV010000051.1 coordinate 5,462,838, forward strand.
AATCTTTCTAAAGATAATGTATAATCTTTTTTTTTTATTATTTCAATCTCATTTTTTTAAATACAGAAACAGAAAACCATTAACACAGCACAAGATTGAAAATGGCGCTAGTTGTACATCACATCACAAATAAAAATAAAGTGGCTTAACAGGTTTCTCTGTACATAATTGCTGAAATATTCTTGACTTCATTTAAGGAGAAGCCACAATACATCACATCACACTGAATCTGATTTCTTACCAGTTTACAAACGAACGCTAGCGGTAATGATTAAAATATGTATGAAAAATGTAAAAGTAAATACTGTAGTTAATAAAAAAAGTAAAAAAAAAGTTTGTCTTGAATTAATTTTTTTAAAATACTTGAAATTTTTTATTAGTCATACTTTATTTGCTTATTTTTTTAATGCAAATTTTAAAGTAATTTTTTTTTGTTGCTTTGCTTTTATGCGAATTCTGAAAATTACGGCACCTATCCCCCATTTTTCAAGGTAAATTAAGTCTATTTTTGTGCGATTTTTTTTAATGCAGGTTTTCTGTGGAACCTATCGACCACATAAAATGAGACCCAGGTGTAATTATATTTTTTATTTAATAAATGCATTCTGTGAGAGACACGTGTAGCTTTGTTGTTGCTACTTTTGAATAATCCATAACATCCCTTCTCCATATGACATAAATAATATTGTTTATTTCATGACTTCATCTCACTTTTATGACTTTCTAAGTTTTTGCAATTTCTTGGGATTCAGTTTAAGGCTTCAACCTTTAATCTATTGCCATCTTTTTTAACAATATGTCCAGCTCTGTTTTATTTCAGTCTTGCCTTTTAATATATTCATGATATTAATGATACCTATATTTTTCTCATACAACTATTTTGCTTTCAGTCATTTCTCGACTCTATTACTTTGTCCATATTTCATTGAGAAATCTGAAGTCTCTACATCACTTTTCTGTTTTGTGCCCATGTCTCAGATCTATATGTGAACACTTGTATCATTCATATATTAAAAGTCTTTTTTAGATACAGATGAATTATTTTCTCTTAATATTAAATTATTTCTATCATGACACTCCATACAAGTTTAGTTCTATTATTAATTTTATTTATTATATTTCCCTTTGTGTTTATACCTTTATCATAATATTTGTATCCTTAACTTTTTTAAAATCCACTAAAGAATACACTAGTCTTTAGGATTTATTTTTAAATCCTTCCTTTTTACATTCATCTACTAATAATTATAACATTTCCTGAATCTTAGAAGCATTCAAAAATTATAAGACACAAATTCCACGAGTTGTATTAACAGTCTTGAGGATTTAAATAATTTTTATTAGCAAAAAGGTTAGATGGAGATTATAAAAAATATAGGAGGGTAATAAGGGTAGACTTTAATATTTATTGTGAAATAAAGCAAATAAAATATTACAATAGTGTTTGATTGATAAGTAATTTTTCACAAATTTAAACAAATATTTACTTATTCATGGTAAATTCTCCTAGTGCAGATAATTAATAGTTAAAAATTATAAGAGCTCTTGTATAGGTGAAAATTGGTCATTATGAACCAAATATTTTTTAAGGTAAATTATATATTTTTAATTATATTAATAATTAACTTATTTAACTCTCTGATAGGTTGATATTTTCTATTATTAGTCCTATGAGCACATTTTGACAATTTTGTTCTTTGATTTCAATTTGAAATCTTTATTTTATATTGAAACTCAACATATTGGACTTCAATACATCAAGCATTAGTGGTCGAGAGGTCAGTGACATCTGCTTTATAAGCAGTTGTCCCGGGTTAGTGGGTTCACTTCCCGGCTGAGGCTATGACACATGAGAAAAAAAATCATATTTGAACTTTACAAATATTAAAACAATGATTTCATAATAAGAATCAAAAATATTCATTCATTATCAGGTAGGAAAGCAGTCTAAATGAGCAACTCAATAAAATCAAAGAAATCTTTTTGAATTGAAATTTATCTTTAAACATAAACAAGGAAAGGCTAATCTCTGACAAATATATAAAATTCTATTTTAAAATATTAAAATTGCTTTATATTTTTTTATAATAGTCCCAAAGATACTAACACATTGTGGATTGTGCCAGGTAATAACATTATACAATCAGTCTCACATGGCATAGTTATATTAATGGCTGTAGCTTTCTTTGTTAATATTATGGTTGAATCTAGAAACTTTCATTTACAAAAATAAAACATATATAAATAAAATCAAAATATATGTAAGGGGGGGACCCAAAAATATTCAAAATCATTTTCTATTGTAATATATGCATTTGCTGTTATATACATCTTGCAGAAGCCCTTCTGCATCAATCTTCCAAATCACATCACCATGTGAAATTGGGAAGGGAGCATGTAACACATTATATTGTAAAATGCATTTTGAATTTTGTCATTTTTTTTATAATGACTAAAATGTTTGACAATGTAAAATTCTGTTTTCATTCAATGACAAGGAAAAAAGTTAGAATGCTGAAACAGACTACAAGAAATCTGATCTCATAAAAATACAAGTTTATGAGTGGTTTGATTAAAATGTTAAATTTACCACGTCTCTAAACAGTGTTACAAGTGAAGTACAAAGTGTTGATTTCTTTTCTTTTTTTTTTTTTGACACAAATGACATTTTTTCCCTGAAATTTAGTTTAGAATGGTCAGGCACTTTATCTGAAAGTACGGAAACATTTACACGATGTGGTCAAATGTAAACATCAAGAAATGATTGCAAGCTTCACTCCCGCAAAGCATGATCTCTCAAAGCATTGAGTGTGAACAACTTTTTAATTAAATTCAGCAAGATCTAGTTTATCTAATAGCCATATTTGCTCAATCTTGCTTCTTGCTATTTTTTTTTCTAATTTATTGAATGAAAAAATATCTCTTTTTTTCTGCAGACTTGGAGGTGGTGGGAAAAATGACAAATGCTAAATGCAAAAATAATCTGAAATATTTAGTAAGCTAGGAAAAATTCATGATCTTTGTTATTGAAAATCTTGCAAATGCTGTAGAAACCAGATTGTAAGGAACAAAAATCACCAAATATTGATGCAGATAAATGCACGGAAATAGAATTTGATCTTTACCAAACTTTGTGGTAAATAGTGACTTTTTCAGATTTTATTTTTAAATGGATAAATTAATATTGATTAACTTGCAATTTTAGCATTTAAAATAAAAAATACACCAATATCACTACAGATAGCTGTAGAAGAGCTATCTGAAGCAACCAAACTGTTATTATCATTTCTGAACTGAAAAAACTTTGTTCATTGTCAGATCCTATATGAGGTAATTTAAAGATAAGTAGCCCTCAGAATATAAGCTTCAATTTTGTAAACAAATGATATAAATAAATCATTTTTTTATAGCGCGATGTTTGTAAACTGTAATATTTAACACAGCATTACGCTGTTGCACATGCGCTTTGAAGATTTTAACTATAAATGAATGAATACTAACACTCAACCTCATGATAGAGTCTTTGAAAAGATTCGCCCATACAAAAGCATTTGGGTTCGGAAAGATAGATGGCCATTCTAACTTTTCCAAAAACAAATGATGTAAATTTGAAAAAGAAATAAAAATATAATTTGAAGGGATTTTTTTTCCTGTCCAATTTAATTAAATTATTTATTTAAAAAACAAATGCAAACAAGAAATAAATAATTAAAAAACAAGTCACAGGGGCTATAATATTAACACTTTGTGACTTCTGAGAAACAAACAAGAAGAGACCATGGATCACATACTTTCTCAATGAGATTTGTGGACCTATTTTTGGAACTTTCTGCTGAGGGAAATCACTGATTCTGATCAATCTTATGTAACAATCAAGCTGGCCTTCAAGGTGGGCATATTCGGGACTATCAGATTGGTGACATACATAAACTTTGCCATATGAACTATAAGATGTAAGGTGCTGTTTGAGAAAGGGGTTGCTCACTCGGTTAAATACTTTGTTGTTAAATACCTCCTTAAAGCAAGGGAAATGGATAAGAGAACATGCATTCTTTTATTGGCTGAGCAAGCATGGGAAAAATAAAGTTATGGGTTGACCTTTAACACCCAGGCCCATTGTATGGCCTTCTTAATCTGTAGTGACTGGTTTTCTTGCTCCTTTACAATGTAGTATATTTTATTGTATTTTGATCTGTGACTCAATGATTTTTGTATCCATATTACATAAGTATATTTATGCAATTCCATTATTGTATGGTAATTTTCCTCCTATGATTTTTCTAGTATTTTTTTGTTAGTTATCTGAACATCTTGTTATTTGAAGGCCTTGTTTGTCAGACCTACCTAATTCATTTTTCTTTATTATGACAATCATCCTTTTTGTATTCTCATCCTTTGTATGATCTTAATATGAATTGTTATATGATTATCTTTGGCTTAGATGAACTCTGTAACCCCTTTTATGTTGAAGCCTACCTGTCCATCAGATTTACCATATAATATGTATATTCATCTTGTTTATGTTAATTATTCAATGATGAAAACTATGTACTTAGTTTGACTTATTGTCTATGCTCTCTTGCTGGTATAATTTCATCAACTTGTGTATTATTGAATTTCTCAATTGTGATCATCGTAAATCATGGAATGCTACTTGTACACTCCCAATTGAATTTGGTAATTTACTGTTTTATTGTATTATGCTTCTGTAAATAAAGTTCATTTTTGAAATGAAAAACAAGTAAGAACGTAGATGTAAATGGATCAGAATATCTTTTTTGTAAACCATATAGCATTAATTCACTTTTAGTCCAAAGTAAATTATATATTTCAATAAAAGTTGTTGTGTAGAAGGACTGGAATTATTTGGGTATATAAAGAATTAGAAACAATACTGGAATTAATTAAAATTAAATATTAATCAATTGATTGAGATAAGGTGTAATTTTCTTACAAAAAATGAGAAATAATTGTGATATAGCGTTGAATATATAACTTCCCAAATAATTGACTGAAGTGGCCACACAAAAAAGTTGACATCACATTTAGTGATGATATGCCACAAAAATAAGCTAGTATTGAAATTTGTAATTTTTTATGGCTATTTTCAATAGAGACTACAACAGGTTCACTTACTGTTTGTATATCTTACAAAGATATATCATACCTGCAAATAATTAAATCACTATGTATTAATCTTTAGAATATAATCGTTTGCAAATTATTGGATGTAGATTCTAATTTATGGCATAAAATTTACCTACTATCTTTCTTATATTTGGAAATGTGTCACTAAGTCGATAATTTTTTTATCAATGAAACAGCAATGGATAAAGAAAAATTCAACAAAATTATTAACAACGAATTGCTGGAAAAATTGAATGTGTAAAGATTAACATTTTGTAAAACTATCAAAAAAAAAAAAAAAAATCAATACTTGTAAGAAGTCCTTCTAAAACTTGAAAGACTGTATTTGCAATGAAGAATATCACTTTCAAAACTGTCAAAAACTAATTTTTTAGAATTATATGTACATGTTGAAAATAAATAGTGGTATTAAATGTAATAATAAAAGATAATGGTAAAAGCTTAATTTTAATCGTTTTCTATAAAATCTTTAATTGTCATAATTAATTAAAATATTTTTAATTAGTAATAGAAAAGCTAATTCGTAAATCTTTCATTTTTTTCCATATGTCATAACATCGGCCGGGAGGCGAACCCTCAACCGTCTGCAACCAACTACTTGCTTGCAAGGCGGCTGCAATGACCTCTCGGCTAACAACGCTTGACGAAAATCTTTCTTTTTTTTTCTCGATTTTAATATTTTATAATATATTCTCTAGTTATTTTTTTTCATAATATATTATTTTCATGTATTAAGAATATATTCTAATCATCATCATCATCATTATCAACCATTATCAATCCACTGCAGGATGAAGGTCTCTCCAAGTTTAATCCATCTTCTCCGATCTTTAGCTTCTCTTCTCCACATCACCCCTACACATTTTCTTATTTCATCCATCCATCTTACATGTGGTCTCCTTCTGGGTCTTTTACAATCTCTTGGAATCCAGTTTAAAATTTCAATTGTCCATCTATTATCATCTCTTCTAGCAATATGTCCAGCCCAATTCCACTTCAATCTTTTATTTTTTTCAATGAGGTCAGTAACACCTGTTTGTTCTCTTACCCATACATTGCGTTTTCGATCGCTTCTTGTTACTCCCAACATACATCTCTCCATACTTCTTTGAGTGGTCTGAAGTCTCTGTATTGATCTTCTATTAAGTGTCCAAGTCTCAGATCCATAAGTAAGAACTGGTAAAACACATTTGTTAAAAACCATTCTTTTCAAACACATAGGCATATTTCCTTTTAGTATCAAGTTATTTCTACCAAAAGCACTCCAACCAAGTTTAATTCTATGATTAATTTCCTCCATTATGTTTCCATCTGTATTAATAATCTGACCTAGGTATTTGTAACTCTTAACTTCTTCTAATTCTTCATAATCAATCTTTATTTTCATATTTTGAGCAAATCGATTAAACATTACTTTAGTCTTTTTAACATTTATCTTTAGTCCTACTTTCCTACTTTCATCTGATAACTCCTGCAACATTTCCTGCAGCTCGGAAGCATTATTTGCAAAAACAACTACATCATCTGCGAAATCTAAATGACTTAAATAATCTCCATTTACTTTCACTCCTTTAGTTTTCCATTTTAATCCGCAAAATACTTCTTGCAGCACTGCTGTAAAAAGTTTTGGAGATATGGAGTCACCTTGTCTTACACCTTTCTTAATGTTGACTTTCCCAGTATCATTATGTAATCTAATTGTTGCTGTTGCATTTTTATAAATATTCTTTAAAATATGACAATATCCTGGATCTATACCTTGATGATCCAATGCTTTAATCACTGAAGAAATGTTTATAGAATCAAATGCCTTTTCATAATCTACAAATCCAAAACATAATGACAACTCATATTCATTTGTCCTTTCTATAACTTCTCTCAATACTTGAATATGATCTACTGTACTAAAACCACTTTTAAATCCAGCTTGTTCTCTTGGTTGGTGAAAATCCAAGGTTCTCTGTAGACGAGTTGTAATTATCTTGGTAAAAATTTTATATAAAACTGATAAAAGGCTGATAGGTCTGTAATTTCTAATATCTTCTTTATCACCTTTTTTAAATATTAATATTATTACTGCATTCTTCCAATCATCCGGTACATCTTTATCATTTAGACATTTGGTATATAACTTTGCTAATATTTTTTCTGTTTCTTCACCTGCTTCTTTTAATATATCAATTATAATTCCATCATTACCTGGAGCCTTTCCTTTTTTCATACATTTAATTGCATTTCTCACTTCTTCATTTAAAATTCTGGGCAATTCGGAAGATGTAATAGATATAAGAGGTACTTGTTCTTTATTACTATATAATTCTTGATAAAAATCTTCTACCAATTTCATAATGTCATCCCTCTTTTTAGTAATAATTCCATCTTTTTTCCTTATTGCAGATATAAATTTCCTACCAATACCAAAATGTTGTTTTACATTCTTAAGACTTTTATTTTCTTCTACAGCTTTTCTTGCTAGTTCACAGTTATACTTTCTTATATCATTTTCAACTCTTTTCCGCACCATTTTACAAAATTCGAGATATTCAATTCTTTTTAATGCATCATTCTTGCATATCTTCATATTCCTTCTTTTCTTCATAAGTTCTCTAGTCTCAGTAGAAATTTTATTAGTCAATTGCTGCTTTTTTCTACCAGCTATCTAATAACATACGATATATAATTAACAAGTAATTTAAGCGAATGTGTGCGTACGTATATCTTTGAAAGGATTGTTTTTGTTAGTTTCGTTTATATAAGACTAAAAGCGATTATTTAAGGGAATCAGATGAAAATATGCGTACATGTGCAAGCTATATACCCTAGTATATACGTACAACATGTTAAATGATTTACCACTTTTAAATATATTTTATGAATATATTCACCATTAAATACTCATTTTGATCTCTATTCAATTTATTCCTCAACATGCATGATAATTCCTTACCCTTTTATTATGCTATGGGTATGGTACTATATGGTATGACAGTACTTAGCTTTTTCAAATGGTCTAAATTGTGGTAGACTGCAGGTAATACACAAGATGACAAATACTTAAGAAATAATTAAATGATATGTGCATCAAGTTTTCAATTAAAATTTGGGCTGGACACCTATGAAGCATTCAAAAGTCAAAACAAATAAATCTAATTTCGAGTACTTATTATATTTCATAGTCAGTCTAGTAAAATCAGTAAGTCCAAATACTAATAAAGAAAGATATTATACTCTGAATAATCAAAAACTACTTAAAATGGTAATAATGAAAGCTTCCAACAATGATTCAATTGCTAACCAGCATTGGGGAAGATGAACTAAAGGTTTATGATGATTAAGTAGAAAAGTGTCAGTCTTACTCTATCATTTCTATAATGGCATGCCAATATATAGCTCATCATCATCATTTTATCATATGGTACAATACAAATCGTATAAATTACATCTTAAAATCGAAATTCATATAACATTACAATACTACACAAAAATCAAATTTTTGCTAAAATTCTTCCACAATTATGTATGGACAAATTTTTTTATGGACTCTTACTGTTTGGACTTGCAAGTCTTTGGGAATTTTGGCCATTGGAATCCAGATCTGAGTAAGAAATAAATCACTTCTTGGGTTATTTAGTGTATTGGAATGTGGGTCTATAGTCAACAGTCGATCATTGAATGGATTTCGGTGACTGATGATAATGACTCTATTATCAGTTGTCACTTCGTTGTAACATAGTATGCTTACTAATATCATAAATACATCATTGTATATCATATCATGTGATCATATTGGTTTAAAAATTTATTCCGAGATAATGAAGTTTTACGGTGTAAAATTACATTAAAATCAAAATATGCATTGTGAATCATAGATAAATTTAGTTTATCACTGTATGTAAACATGTAAATTTGTAAATTCGAAGTCTAATAATCTTTTTGAAAAAAAAACTATGATTTTATCATTAACAAATATATATATATCATGTTATTATTACTATTTGTGGGATATTCCGTGTAGTGAAAAAGTTAAATGCTGACGTTTCAGTACAATATCAAGTACCTTCCTCAGAGCGTCCTCTTTCTCAAATCATAAGAATGCGTGTGAGATTTAAAATTGTTTTTATCGTTTTTTTTCTCCTCATATTTAAAAATTCTATTGGTTGAGAAGTTTTAAAATTTATTTTTTTCTTCCAATAGCTTCTTCCAAATGTTGTTAATCTTCTTTAATTCACACCTTTCATTTATGCTCTTTGGCCTTTTAAAAATCTCTATAGCTTCTTTTAGCAATCTCTGGTCATATTGTTCAATTTTGGCTAAAATATTTGGTTTTTCCCAAATTGATTTGTTAATTTTATATGGGAATAAATAGCTGATGAATTGGATTTTTCTTTGACTGCCAGAATGTGTTCTTCCTTTCTAATATTTATTCTACGATTAGTCTGTCCAATATATGTATGTGGACAGACCCTACATGGAATTTCATATACGCAATGACACTCCAAAGCAATTTTATCTTTAGGAAGTGGAAATATTTCACTAATTTTTTTATAAGTAGTATAAATTGTGTGAATATTATTATTTTTTAAAATGTTACCAATTCTATCAGTTACTCCTTTTATATATGGCAAAATTGTCTTAATTTTTGATGTATCAAAATCTTTTTTCTTTTTATATATATAAGCCCTATAAATAATGTTGTAATTAAAACCATTATGAAGAAGCATTTTATTAGTAGCAAAAAGGTCCCGGTGAAAATGGCTATCATCAGAAAGTCTCTTTGTTCTATCCAATAATGTCTTTGCCACTAAAAATAGTTGTGCAGGATGGTGATGAGAAGAAAAATGCAGATATCTCCCAGTGTGTGTTGGTTTTTTTATATATACCATGGGATAATAAACCATCTTCCCTTCTTTCAATCAAAACATCTAAAAAAGGTAATTGATTATTATTTTCCATCTCCATGGTAAATTTAATATTGTTGTGAAAAGAGTTTAAAAAATTAAAAAAGTCATCAAGAGCATGCTTACCATGAGGCCAAATAACAAAGGTATCATCAACATACCTCATCCACATAGATGGTTTTTTAATTGCTGAAGTCAAAATTTTATTTTCCAAATCCTCCATGAAAATAGAAGCTAATGCTGGAGAAATTGGTGAACCCATAGCTAGAGCTGATGTTTGTTTATACATCTGATAACCTTTTGAGGATATTATTTACAGAGTGGAAAGTAGTCTATCAAAAATGCCTTGCGGGGGATACAGATATAGTGAGGGGAAAAATATACGATATTTTAAATAAAGCAAAACCACCTAAATTTATCAATTAATGAAAGAAGAGCTTTGTTTGCATTAAAAATGACAAATCTATTACTATTTTTCCGGCAGATAACGGTAATACTACAGTAATTTTAAATAAGGCTGATTATTTTTTAAAAAATACATGATTTATTAAATGATAATATTTATAAAAAAAATTATAGAGATCCTATGACTTATCTTGAAAAGAAAACGAAAGCATTAATTTATTCTACTGATCTAGATTTAGAAACAAAGATACAGCTTACTCCGAGGGAAAAATCTTTTTTTTATCCAAAATTATATGGTTTACCAAAAGTTCACAAGCCAGATATTCCATTGAGACCGATTGTAAGTGCAGTTGGTTCATCTACACAGACACTAGCTCGTTTTTGACTTCTTTTTTACAGCCGCATTTAACAACGATGTCATCATATTTTAAAGATGCGAATCATTTTCATGAGCTTATCCGGGATATTAAATTGACTAAGAATGATATTTTGGTAAGTTTTGACATTGTTTCACTCTTTATTAGTGTACCTGTAAATGAAGCGATTCAAGTTTTAAAAAATATTCAGTTACCTAATTTTGCTGTGGTTTTGATTGAACACTGCTTATCGAATACATTTTTTGTTTTTGATGGGCAGATGTATAAACAAACATCAGGTCTAGCTATGGGTTCACCAATTTCTCCAGCATTAGCTTCTATTTTTATGGAGGATTTGGAAAATAAAATTTTGACTTCAGCAGTTAAAAAACCATCTATATGGCTGAGGTATGTTGATGATACCTTTGTTATTTGGTCTCATGGTAAGCATGCTCTTGATGACTTTTTTAATTTTTTAAACTCTCTTCACAACAATATTAAATTTACCATGGAAATAGAAAATAATAATCAATTACCTTTTTTAGATGTTTTGATTGAAAGAAGGGAAGATGGTTCTTTACCCCATGGTATATATAAAAAACCAACACACACTGGAAGATATCTGCATTTTTCCTCTCATCACCATCCTGCACAACTAATTTCAGTGGCAAAGACATTATTGGATAGAACAAAGAGACTTTCTGATGATAGCCATTTTCACCGGAACCTTTCTACTATTAATAAAATGCTTCTTCATAATGGTTTTAATTACAACATTATTAATAGGGCTTATACATATAAAAAGAAAAAAGATTTTGATACATCAAAAATTAAGACAATTTTTCCATATATAAAAGGAGTAACTGATAGAATTGGTAACATTTTAAAAAATAATAATATTCACACAATTTATACTACTTATAAAAAAAATTAGTGAAATATTTCCACTTACTAAAGATAAAATTGCTTTGGAGTGTCATGGCGTATATGAAATTCCATGTAGGGTCTGTCCACATACATATATTGGACAGACTAATCATAGAATAAATATTAGAAAGAAAAAAACATATTCTAGAAGTCAGAGAAAAATCCAATTCATCAGCTATTTATTCCCATATAAAATTAACAAATCATAATATCAATTTTGAAAAAACAAATATTTTAGCAAAAATTGAACAATATAACCAGAGATTGCTAAGAGAAGCTATAGAGATTTTTAAAAAGCCCAAGAGCATAAATGAAAAGTGTGAATTAAAGAAGATTAACAACATTTGGAAGAAGCTATTGGAAGAGATAATAAATTTTAAAACTTCTAAACCAATAGAATTTAAATATGAGAAAGAAAACGATAAAAACGATTTTACATCTCACACGGCATTCTTATGATTTGAGAAAGAGAACACTCTGGGGAAGGTACTTGATATTGTACTGAAACATCAGCATTTAGCTTTTTCACTACATGGATAATCCCACAAATAGTAATAATAATATGACATCTTTTATCCATGAAAATATTAGAATTAATATATATATATGTGTGTGCCAAGGCCAAATTGGCACATGTATATAAAATAATTTTGTCTAAAAAAAAAAAAAAATTATTATTTATTAAAATCTTTCGTAAAAGAGTTTGGAAAAAAAAATAGAAATTAATTGAATAAAAAAGGAGAGGGGGAGTTTTGTTTGAAAAGATAAAACTAAGAGTTCATAAAAGTTAAAGAGTGTTATTATTATAAATTAAAAGCTTCAAAGTACAAATCTCTTTTCATTCGAATTGAATAAAAAAAAATATTATTGAAACTAGTTTTGATGTGTAGAGTAAAATTATATATGTGCGTGGGAATGTAAAATAAATGTATCAGTATTAAATATTATAAATAAATGAAAAATATATTTAAAAAACACAGCAGTATGCTACTAATTAAAGATATGAAAACAACATGTTTTGAAATAGCTACTACTAATTAAACAATAAATCAAAAAACACATTGTCATAGGATTAATTACCAATGAAATTCGACAACAGATATTTGCTGGAGGATATTACATGGACAACACACATGTCGCAGGTATCAATAGACTTTTTTTATTATCAGACAATGAATTGAGAGAGTTTTTCAGTCTAGTTTGCAGTGACAGTCTTGTTGCAGTTGAGATGACAGTGGATTTCTATTATGTATTTAGAAACAAAAATGCATTGTTGAGCAGCTTTTGGAAATATACGCTCATGCTTCAGCCTTTTTAGTCCAACAAGATCATCAAAACCTGCCTGTGAAATAATGTCTGCATAACAACACAGAAATCATCCATCAAACATTCAACTGTCTTCAAGAATAAAACCAATGGTTTTGCATAAAATCTCTTCAAGAAACGTCCAAATCTAACCGGTTAGATATAATCCATCAGAAGCAGCAGAAACAGCCAACAACAAGCAATATCCACGTTACCAAAAATCCTAGGTAAACATTTATTTATTATCATTTATACATAGTAGCCACCCCTGTAATTCGTAAATATTCAAGATTCAAATTATATGAACTCTATATCATACATAAAATGAACTATTGATATGTGTGTTTAAGTTTCAAATGCTATTAATGCTTTATTATTATATTTGTGAATGCTATATGAGTTAATATGTGCGTGATCATTATATCAGTGTTATGAGTTAAATTAGATAAATACCAGTTTTCTACTATTAAAATCTACAAGAAAATTTAAACTAGTTTAGAAATGTTAATTTAGAATGTGTGTGTATTATATTAGATTTATAAAGATGTTTAAATTTAGTCAATAAATGTTGGGTAATAAATTATCTTTAAACTTAATTAATGTTAATTAAAATAAAATGTCTTCAAACTTAAACTTTATTTGTCGGTCAATTCTTTTTACCAACCTTTTATTAATTCTTTCCACCACAAATTTTGTATAATTTTATTATTGAATTAAAATTAGACTGAGCTAGTTTTAGGGAATGTTTCGAGCACTGGATTATGAGCCTACTGCCTGAATACGTTAGTCCTCAGACTAGCTGGTGCCCTAAACAAATAAAGTGTTTGGATAGTAGGGGTTTGAATCTAGCAGCTGAAATGGGCCATTGTTGATAGTTAAAGCTATCAATAAGATCTCCCATTTTGCTCGAATATGCCGGTTCGTTCACGTAACATTTTTAAGATTATAAATGTATTATGAAGGAGTTTGAAACCAGCCAAAACTTATATATACGTACAAGTAAGTGGTTTCAGCAGTTCGACCTGGTTCAATATATATATATATATTGTACTGGACTAAAGATTTTAGATTTGCATATCCTGACCACAAGGGCACTACTAGTCTGAAAATATGAGAAGGATGTACAAACATGAATGTGCTGGACTAAACCCAGGGAGAACAAGAGCTCATGAATATTGTTCAGACAATTGAGAGAACACTGAGACAAACACCAGTTAAAATAATTACAAGAACTTTTAAATTTATTGAACTTATGATAAAATAAATATAGGATTTTGACCTTCAGTGAGTGTATGAAAGCATTAATATATTCCAAGCAGACAAGTTCACTTCTCACCTATAATATAAGAAAGGCTTATATCTTCCTACTAGCAGTTAACCTAAACCAATTTCTCCCTTTTTTTGCTATAGAGATTTAGAAAGAATGGATGTTTATGGAGAACAAATAGACCAGTGCAGATGAGCTTTTCTTAGACCAGAAAAGAAATGTCAGAACTAAGAATGTCCTAATTCTGCAAAATTTCCATGATCACGTATGTTTAAATTATGCCAAGATTAGTCTCACACTAGAAAAGGAAAGATTATGGTCTACATAATCAGAACTATAAATCTTTTAAAAAAAAAAAAAAAAACAATATACTCGATAAACCACCAGCCAAAAGATCAGTGGTCTGCAGAAGACTCAAACCATGTTTGATTAAGTTTAATGACAAACAAACAAAAATTATATATATATATATATATATATATATATATATATGTGTGTATATATATATATATATATATATATATATATATTAATAGATTACACATGAGAAATATATAATTTTTTTAAAGATTAAGCTGACATTTGCTAGAGACCCCGATTTTAATATGGAAGGGTAAGTTACATTGAGGTAATATTAATTTCTGCTGTTCATGCACAGTTCAGTTATAAAGAGTTCTTTAAAACTGCATTAATTTACTAGATTCAGAAGAATAGAAAGCACTATTGGGATCAGCTTTGGATTTGACACTTAGGTCATAATTGGAGTTGCAATTTTGGAGCTCTGGAGGTTCATTTTTGGAAAGGCTTAGCCCATCAAGTTGTGGAGATTCTTCATGGTATATATTATAGGCATGGCATCTGAATGGCTGCTACTATCATGGCAAATAGTATTGTTGGTCAATGGAAATTCAACTTGGTGATTCCTGTGGAACAAATATCAAATAAATTAGAATCAATTCCACAATGCAGAAGTTCAATAACAGAAAAATCTGGATGAATCCTCAAAAACAAGAAGCTGAATAAGCTGAAAAATCAGAAAAATAAGCTGAGTGACTAGAATAGTTTCTCTGAATAATCTGAATGGATGAATAAATAAACCAGAGCTATTTATGTTCATCATTATCTCCTGCACGATCTTTGATTTCAACTTTCAACCAGGGTAAATCTCTATCTCCCACTCAATCTCAATTACAAAAACAACATCTGACAGGGCTTTATCTTACAAAAGTATTATTTTAAATAAAAAAACATGCCAAACTATATCTCAGCTTTAAAAATAAATAAATCTTTTTTTTTAAATAAAATACTTTTATAAAAAGATTAATTAAACTTTGCTTGCTTTTAATTATTTAAAAAAAAACAAGCCTCATAATTTTTTTTCTAAGATCAAGAATTAAAAATATTAGATTTCAATATAAATAAGTATTTACATGATAGAACTTTTGAATCGGATAAAGTATCCAGTTCAACTGTCCCATCAAGCCATGAAAAAGAAAATAAACACAATTCTTTGCTGTTTTTTTTTAAAACTTTAAACCCCAAACATTTAAAACTTTTAACCCCCTTGCCCAGCTGCACATTTGTCCTGAGTTCAATTCCTTAAGTGTATCTCATATCTTTTAAGTGGCTAGCCTAAGGCTCCAAGCATTATAAGATCCATAGACCCCATGTTCATCTTCCAATACAAAGGCATTCAGACCACTTTTCCTTTGTATAGTGAAAGATGGAAAAATTCTTATATTGATGATGAGTTGTAATGCTGACATGAGGTTTTCATACAAAATCTAATTCTCTTACATCCAATCTACATGGTCATTGATTTCCCCTTTTTACACTAATTTGGCCATGTGTTTCAACTTTATTTGAGCATTTCTTTTATCCATTTCTTAATTAATTTTCTCCTGATTTACAGGCAATGGAGCCTTTATCAGCAATGGATAATTCTGTACAAAATGTAATCTGATGGGGGCAAACCCTGTAGATTTATTCTGTATCCAATTTATGTAATTAGTGATGTTTTTGGTCTGATTTATCCATCCATGGTGATTTGTGCTGGCATAAAGCTGAAATAAATGCTTTTACTCTTTCATGACCCTCTCACAAAGATTAGATTGTGGATTATGTATTGAATGCCCTGTTGGTGAATCCATTTTTTCTAGAGGCAATATTTAAAAGGTGCCCATGATCTGTAAGTATCATCGGGACCCTACCGACCTTAGGAAAATGATGCTTCTGTAAGATTCAGATAGAACTTCAAGTATCCATCTTTATTAATGGATATGCAGTCACATACTTGGAAAATATGTCTTACATTATGACTAAATATTGGTGATGTTTATATGCAGGTAAAGGCCCATAAAATTCTATGGCCAACAATTCATTAGAGTCATGTGCTAAAATAGGCAGTAAGATCCCAGTGAATCTCTTATTTACATGTTTAGTTTGTGAACACACATGACATTGTTCCAAAACTAACACAATATTTGATTATAAACTTGGCCAATAAAATACTTCCCTGAGCACATGCTCTACTTTACATGGGCCAAAATGTCCATAAAGGCAATGTATATACTCTATAAGTTTGTCCTGAGTCCTTGGAGTGTAAGAATTCTCCATGAGTTTTCCTCCATTGCAACTCTGTATTGCAATACACCATCTTTTAATCTATAGGCTTCATATTTTTCCAATGTTGCTGTGTCACTGGAATCAGAAGTTCCTAACTCTTTTTTATATGTCATAATTTGTGCATACTCTGGGCTGGTCTCTTGTAGTTCAAATAGCCTTAGTAATTGTTGCTCTATGGACTCATCTATGGCCAATGTGAATGCTGCAATACCCAGATTGTTGGGCTCGTGATGATGTGGGGTCAGATCTATGGGATGGCAACTCAAAATATCTGCCACAATATTTTCTTTGCCTTTACAATATAAAACTCTATACTGGAATTTCTGTAGCATAAGACTCCATCGTATTAGTCAATCATTCGATAAGTAACGGCTATTAAGAAATTTCAAGCTCTTATGATCCATTATTACAACAATCTCCCACCAAGAAAAAAAATGTTTGAAATTTACTGAAAACCCACACAATGGCCAGAGCTTCATTTTTCATCATCATGTAGTTATTTTTCACCTCTTTTAGCTTGTGTCTACAAAAATACAACACTCTGTGATGTTGTTGTTTGTCAATTTAAAATGAAACTACCCCAAGTCCTTGCCCACTACTGTCAATCCAAACATAAAAAGTTTGTGAAAAGTCAGGATAGGCTAGAACCACCTCTTCCAAAAACTTCTTTTTAATGTGTTGAAATTCATGTTCCTGTTTGTACTTCCATACCCATTTTTGGTCTTCTGTTAATAACTGAACTAAATTTGCAGCATCTAATGCAAAATTTACATAGAATCTATGACAAAAATTGCATTATCCCAGAAAAGACCACACTTGACACCTATTAGTGGGTTTAGAAAAATGTATTATCATTAGTTTCTCTGGATGTGATTTAATACCCTCTTTTCCAATTAAGAAGCCTAAAAGTGCAACATCCTCCTGAACCAGACAACTTTTCTGTAACTTGATGGTAATATATTTTGGTAACACTCCATTAAGAACAATTTCAAGTGTTCATATGTTTTTCCATATTTTTATATGAGATGAATATGACATCCATATACATCACAATCAGGTTCTTGATTTTGTCTGATAATGCTTGATCCAAACACTTTAGAAGTTCTGAACCACTATTGATTAAATCAAGAGGCATATGCTTAAACACATATGTATGCCCTCATAGTGGAATCCAGTATATTTATGATCAGATGGGTGTAGAGCAATCTTTCAGTAACTGGAGGTCAAGTTTAATGTAGAAAAAATGGTTTTTACTTGAAATTTTGAGAGAAGTGCCATTATCATAGGTGGAATGTTTCTTTCCAGAACAGTCATGACATTTAACTTTCAGGCATCCAAACATATTTTTACTGATCCATTTTTCTTCTTTACTACTATTAATGGATTAATATATGGGTTGTGTGATTTCCAATGACTCCCCATTTAATCATTTGCTATATTTGAAGATCTACCCCAGTCTTATATTAAAATGAAATGGGGTATGAATGAATCTGGAAATGGCTTTCATTTACCTCTCATTGGTCTTTGGCCTATTCAAAAAAACTGAATAAAACTCCCTCAACAGTTCCATTAGGGGGTGTTGGTCTTCCATTTCTTTTAAAATAGATTGTGACACTTGCAAATTTCCACAGTAGCTCTCAGTTACTGAATCCACTGTATCTGAAGTGGCTTATAATTCTTCAGCCTTACAAATGGCAACAAAAATTCTTGGCAAAGAAATGAACATTTGTCATAATCCAACACACATCTATGACTAATATAAAAAATCAGTCCTAATTATAACATCTTATATAAGATCAGGCATTATCAAAACCACATGATCTAATTCTACCTTACCCAGATTCAACTGTAACCATACCTGTTTGGTTTCAATATTTGCCTTCTTGCCATTGGCCAACATCACCTGCATTCTCTTTATTGGCAGTGTATACAAACATGGCTAGCCTTCTTTTATTTTCACATAAAACTTACTATAAATATGCAATTTTTTTTACCTGCATTAGTGAAGCTATAATTATAATATAATGTTTAATTTGCCCGCTTAGTGCTTTCAACATTTAGTATTCCAATAATGATGAAGACTGTTGTGATTCATTGTATACATATATGCAAATGAGCTTGAATTTTTAATTAGTTAGTCTATTGTTTCGAGAGAGCAAAGCATGCCTCTCTTCTATTAGTGGCACTGAGGTCATTTGCTATGTAAAAAGCTTCTTTGACTTTTCTTTTGGCATCACTCTTCTCTGTGAAAATTATTTAGGCAGAACTGGGTTCAAACACATGGCCTGTAGCTGCTTGCTGTAGAGTAAAAATTAACCGATGCATATATAATCATGATGCTGTCACTAGAAAAATGCAAAAATATTTGCTTGCAATTATAACAAACGGATGTACAAATGCTCTAAAGAAAGCGAATAAGTGATGGGAAAGAATGACCGCTCACAGAATAATTCCCAACTACATTATTAACAAGGGCAATAAATTAGAGCTGAAATTAACAGTTAAATTCACAAAACAACTAAAATTTCTGGCACACAAGCAAAATATATAAACAATGCCTATTAACACATTTACATATGTAAACAGAACAATGATAAATCCTCTGGAAGAAATTAGAAATATTCTTGAGCTGGGGCCTAAATTCATTAGAGGTTAGTGGGCACAGTCAAAAATAGAATTCATGGCAGATATTGAGGCTGATCTTATAAATAAACCCATCAAAGAAAAAGTTATAGAACAGATTGTAAAAATTATTAAACATTAAAAAAAAATTACTACCTAAGCATAACAAATGGAATGACAAAATTAATAAAACTAAACAATTTCTAGAAAGTAACTCAATTGTATGTATCAAAAATAATAAAGACAATAGATTCTTCTTGATTTCAAGAGCATAGTACATAAACAAAATGAAAGAGAAGATCAACAAACTTAAGTTCACATGCATAATTGAAAACAATAATAAAATCAACAAAGATAGATTCATATCCAATATATTAAGAATTCATAAAGAGAAAACACTATCTAGGACTGAATATTTCTGAATCTATCCATCATCTTCCATACCACCTAGAATGTTTGCCAACATAAACCTGCATAAAAAAACTTTTCTCTCAGATTAATGCTCGAATTTGGAGGGGTCCACTTTTTCCAAACTGCAAAAATGATCAATCTGTGGCTTATAGATTCCCTGGGATTTGGAAACCACACTATCAAATCATCATTTGAATTTGTGGAAAGAATAAAAATGTTAAAATAGATTTAGAACATGAAATGACTGTATGCAATGTCAATGAACTCTATGACTCAATTAACAGAAAAACCTCCATTGTCATTATCAAAGATGAACTAAATAAAAAAAAAAATTATCCAACAAAACAAATTGATTTTATAATAGAAATCTTGAAGTGGCTGAATAACACCTTATTGGCTAAATTTAAAAACAAATGTTATGTTATGAGAGCCAAATTCTTCTGAAACTCTTCACAACAGAACTAATGCTCATATACACTCAATACGTTAACGACATTTTTATTGCAGCAAAACTTTCCAACCCTATCAACATACAAAATGAATTTCAAGCCATCTCAGGATTAACCCTCAGTAGAACTGATGAAAACAAAAAAACAGGAAATAAAATATCTAGATTTGATAATAAAAAGGGAGAACATATACCTAGATTATAAAATAATAATTAAACTGCTGCACATAAGAGGTTACACAAAGCAAAGTCTAATACCTGCAACACATATAAATGGACAAGTATAAATGTTTTCCTATTCAGAAATTACCATTTATGTAAATCCACCATAGTTAGGAAAAACAGAATTAATAAATATATAAAGGAAATGACCAACATAGGCTTTAAATCCAATACTATCCATCAGAGAATAAAAGCATTTTATAGAAAACTCAATAATAAACAGCCTAATTAATAATTCCATTTATACCTAATGTAACTTCAAAAATTTGCTAAAAAATTGACTAACGATTTCAAATTTAGCTTTAGAACACCTTTTAACACTAACCAACAAATAAATAATTCCAAAGATAAATTAGAAAAAGATCAATCCCCTTATGTGGTCTATAAAATAGCATGACCTCAATTACTCCACCAGGCATCTTATTACGGTGAGACTCAAGCTAACATCAATACAAGAATTTACCAACACAGCTATGCATACAACAGGATTAAAAATAAAAATGAAGAAACATCAATCTTCTGAGACCACCAAGCAGCTACAGGCCATGTATTCGAACCCATTTCTGCCCAAATAATTTGCACAGAGAAAAATGATGCCAAAAGAAAAGTCAAAGAAGCTTTTTACATAGCAAATGATCTCAGTGCCATTAATGGAAGAGAGGCATGCTTTGCTCTCTCCAAACAATGGACTAACTAATTAAAAATTCAAGATCATTTGCATATGTGTACAATAAATCGCAACACACTTCATTCGTAAAGCTATGAGTATGAGATTTAAATACTAAAACTCGAAAGCGCTAAGCAGGCATATTAAACATTAGAGTATAATTACAGTTTCACTAACGCATGCGAAAAAGAAAATCGCATATTTATAATTAAAAATAATGTAAATTTTAAATTTAATAAAACTTCAGTATTCTTTGCCCATGAAAAAACTTGTAATTATAGATTTACATTTAATATTAATGAAAAAAAATATAAATGGAAGAAAGAAATCATAAAAAGAGGAGAATTAAAGAGGCAATTTTAATAGATAAATATAATGATAATGTTATTAATAGACAAGTTGCAAATACAGACATACACAGTTTATGGAAATTTATTTAACATTAAAATTTGAAATTCAGTTAAAGCCGATGAGGAAAAAGATTTGCAATTAGAAATACATAGTAAATTTTGAATTTCCTGTAATAAATAGTCTATTATTATGTAATATTACATACTTAGTCTGCACTATAGAAATAATAGATTATTTATTATATTATGGCAATCTAGGCACTAATGTGGGCTTTCAATGTTCCATCATCAGATTTCAAGAAAATGGATGGCTGATTAGTTGTGAGTTGAAGTAGTTTGAAGCCTGTCCATTAAAGTATAAAGATTGATATCTTAGTATAAAGCTGAGCAGTGATTCTATATATGTGTGGAGATAGTAATCTGGACCAATTGATGACAGCTGTTTTAGCATGAAATATGTAAATTGGTGATTATTTATCTTTTCAACATGTGTGTGATCAGGTGGGTTGGCAACATGAGATGGCATGAAAAGTTGAGAAATGTGTGAAAGTCTGAATTTGAGTCTCTTATGCATTATACGACTATAATAGAAAATGTTTATTTATAAAATTCAAGTTTGTGTGCATTCAAGCTTAACATTGATTCATTCAATGGATGTCATGAACCAGTATGAACTGCTTTTAAACTTCCATTGTTCTATTAGTTATTTTCCTTCAGATAATTTTTGTTGTTTTTTCATTTATATTTTGATATTTTCGATGCTCTAATGTCAAATCTCAGTACATAGTAAAATTTGTGCTTTTATTTAAGAACATGTTTGCTTTGGAAAATAATTTATCTTCCAACTATTTTTAATTTTTTTAGTTGTGAAATTTGTATTAATAATTTTGTAATAAATTAATAATAAAATAAATATTGATGGTAATCATTCGGCCATATGTCATATGTATATGCATTTTCAGGCCATGGTAAAAGAAATGGTGAAACAGACAATTTAAAACAAAAACTTCTAGCCAATTTAGAATCAAGAAATAACTTTTCAGAAGAAGAAGGATATCCTAATTTTAATGTAGAAACTAACAATGAAGACATGGAAAATCATGGAATTGAAAATGACTCCCATTTCAGTGATGAAACAATTCATGGATTAGATCGGGTCACATCCCCTATCCTCCGTAAATGGGTAAGTTAAATGTAATGTTATTTTATATTATTATCAATATTATCATCATTGCTTTTATCATTATCATCATCATTATTATTATCATCATTGTTTTTATCATTATCATCATTATTATCATCATTACTATTACAATTATAATCATTATTACAATTATCAACATTATTATTATTATTATTATTATCATGATTATTATCATTATCATCAGCATCATTCTCACCATTACTATAATCATTATTATTATCATCATCATTATCACCATCATCATCATTATTATTATTATTATTATTATTATTATTATTATTATTATTATTATTATTATTATCATCATTATTACTATCATCATTATCATAAATATTATTATCATTATCATTATTATTGGCATCACCATTATCATCATCATTATTATTATTATCTTCATCATCATCATCATTATTATTATTTTATTATAATCATCATCGTTACTGTTAGTATTATTGTTATCATCATCATCATGTTTACCATTAATATTATTATTATTATTATAATTAAAAACCTAACTACAAAATTACTATTCATAATTAAGAAGAATGACGTATCATAAATTCTAGTAAATTTCATTAGCGTCTTTCATTCAAGTATCTAATAGTAATTTAAAGTGATTATTTAATATATTCATGCTTTCACTTTCAAACACTTAAGATTTGTCTATACAAAAGCGTTTGGGTTCGAAAAGATAGATGGCAATTCTATTTTTTCCAAGGACTTTATCATGTGATTGAGTGTTAGTATTCGTTCATTTATAGTTAAGATCTTCAAAGTGCATGTGCAACAGCGTAATGCTGTTTTAAATATTACAGTTTACAAACATCGCGCTATATAAAAATAATTTATTTACATATATTTAATATCAAATAAGAAGAATGACATATCGTAAATTCTAGTAAATTTCATTAGCGTCTTTCATTCAAGCATGTAATAGTAATTTAAAGAGATTATTTAATATATTCATGCTTTCACTTTCAAACACTTAAGATTTGCCCATACACAAGCATTTGGGTTCGAAAAGATAGATGGCCATTCTATCTTTTCCAAAGACTTTATCATGTGGTTGAGTGTTAGTATTCATTCATTTATAGTTAAGATCTTCAAAGTGCATGTGCAACAGCGTAATGCTGTTTTAAATATTACAGTTTACAAACATCGCACTATATAAAAATGATTTATTTACATATACATAATTAAGTGATATTTATTCATTAATAGATGATTTTTATTTGATAATTTAATAACATAATAGTCAGAATCCATTTAGATCAGAAAAAAGTGTTCAACACAAGTTTAATATGATACTAAGTTGCAGCAATGAAAAGCATTTAACATGTAAAACATTTGTTGTAACTATTGTACCTAGATGTCAGAAGTAACCAAGATGTCTGATAAGGAGTGATATATTTATTCTCAGGAAAAAATACAATTTTGCACATGTACAATATTTTTTCCACTGATATTAATATAAAAATTCATATTTTTATTTAAGGTTTTGTTTTGTACCATTGTTAAATATTTATTGCTTTTTTTCTAAAATACGTTTACAAAGATGACATTTTATTCATAAGATTTTTTTTTCATTTGCTCATATATTTTTAATAAAATCCTTATTAAATCTAAAAAAAATTCATCAAGAACATTTTTTTCATTTAAAAGTAAAACTGAAGAATAACAAAGAAAAAATGAACAAAATGCTCATGAATGTGTTTCTAAACATGATATAAAAGATAAATTATTGCAATGTCTGATTTAGGATAAATCAAAGGTGTTTTGTAATCATGTATTGTACATTTCTGAATAACATGGAGTGACTTTATATCATTATTATTTTTATATTGTTTTGTTAGATTGTGTTTAATAATTAAAAAGCTATAATTAAGTTTTTATATTGTTCCTATATAGAATGTATACTTATTATTATTTTAATTATTTAACATGTTTTTACCTCACATAAAGTGATTTGCAAATTGCTTCAATAAATAAATATATAAACCTGATAAATTTAATTGCACATAAAAACTAAAGTTGGCTGCAGAAAGGAATTTGTTGTTTAGTAAAAGGAGACTACCTGATATCTTTTACAGGCCTTGAAGGTACCAAACAGGACAAATCCCTAATATCCATTCAATATATTATTCTCATTTAAGTGATTATTAATATAATATAGGAGCATGAATGGGATGCTCACCAACATGAATTAGCCAGCATGTAGGTTTTATTGGCTTTTACTTTTGAGATTAGGATTTAGAAACACCATGATCTTCCATTTAGTTGCCTGATAGTTCTTAACTCTAATCAGATAAGTTTTCATGAAGGGAGAATGAATCTGCATGTGAATAAATTCTTTTTTAATACATATTTAAAATCATGACAGATAAACATAATCCAGGTGCCCTCATTCCAGAAAGTTATATAGTCCTCAGATACAGTAGAGATTAATGGCTAAAGGCTAATAGTGCTAAGAGTTTTCTGGTTGAAGACCCAGACTTCCATTTGATGATTTTTTGAGGTACTTACAATTGAAGATGACTTTGATGTCAAAAAGATTTCCAAATTTGAAAAAAGAACCATCTATATTAAATGAGAACATTATTGTATTTTGTGTAAGTTAAAAAAAAAGGTGATATACAATTGATTTAAAAAGTGGATATGTATTATACTACAAAGGCACAAACATTGGCAGTACATATGGAGTAGTATTTATTATAAATAAAAAGTGAAAGAACAACATTGTGGAGATTAATAGTATATCAAACAGAGTGGAAAGATTAGTTATTTAATATAATAGCAAATATAAAATGTGGATAATTCAGGGTTATGCCCCAACAAGTTCTCAGTGTGATGAAGAAGTAGAAGCTTTTTATATGGATGTGAAAAGAACTTTTGATCAGACAAAGCAACATTTTAAAATTGTTTACAATTTCTGTGGAAGACTTTAATGACAAAATTGGTAAATAATTCAAAGAAGAATGTGATGTAGGTAAATTTGGTTATGATGATAGAAATAAGAGAGGACATAGATTTGTGGAGTTTGCAGAAAAAAAAAGATATATTATGAATTCTTTTTTTGAGAAAAATGTTAAATGGAAGTGGACATGGAAGCATCCAAATGAAGAGACAGTTAGGATTGGATATTGAATCTAACTGAATAATCTGACTAACATAAATAATATGCATGTATTTTTATTACTGTGGTACTCCATTTTAATCTACAAATTACCTCTACTGCTTCAAAAAAATGTGGCGATTTGGAATAACTATACTGTATATCTTTTTATAGTTAATATTCTTATTGCCACAATGTAATGTAATCATTGCTGGTATTTTGATAATGTTCTTCAGGAATATGTAAATACCTTGTGTTTATACCCTGATGATCCAAATTTTAATTATTGTAAAAAATATTATAGAATCAAATGTTTCTTAATCCACACAAAAATGTACTCAATGACAACTCATTTCTATTGATTTTTTTTAAAAAAACTTCTCTCAATATATAAAAATAATCTTCTGAATCACTTTCAAATCAAGTTTTTTTTTTTTTTGGTTGCTTTGGATGAAAGTTTATTGTAGATGAGTTCTAATTATGTTCATAATGATTTGTATGCAATTAATAGATTTATAATTTTAATATTTTTCATATCAGGCTACTGGGATTTCTGTATTTCCATTGCATTCTTCAAATCATTTATTACATCTTCATCCTTTAGATATTTGATAGTTTGCCATAATTTTTTATCTACTTATCGTTTTCTCCTACATTTAATTTCAACACTTCTCTTCATTTAAAGTACTTGGCATTTCAGATGATGTAATAATTATAACGTTTATTTTGCTTTCTTAATCTTCATCACTTCCACATAATTCATGTTTTTGTTTCTACTTTTAGCAATAGTTCCATCTTTTGTTATTACTGATATAGTTTCTCTTTTCATATCATGATGTTGTTCTATATATAGTTTTGAAACTTTTATTTTTATAGCCTTCCTTGTCCATTGTCAATAATGTTTTCTTATGTCATTAATTCTTTTTTTTTTTTAAATTACAAAATCTTAGTTATTAGATTATTTTTAATGGTTTATTGGCAAACATTTTAATATTCTTTTTTACCTTCCTATTACCTTGCGTGAGTTAAAAATTCAATGGAGAAACACTTTTCTTTTGTACGAGCTATTTTTGCTAAATTTCTTAATTGAGCGTCAGTTATCTTATTGTTTATCTTATTTAAGTTTGAACCATTTATACATTTAAGGCCTTCTGTACAACATACACACACACACACACATATATATAAAGATAATAAATGCACTTATACGCAACTATAGAGAAGCTTGTTATTTCTATTAATATGGTTTAACGCTCACGAGAACTTTTGGCGTTCTCATATTCGTAGCAAAATGAACTATAATCAGAAAGGAGAATTCAAGCTATGAATAAGTTCTCGAAAGCGCTAGAGTTCATCTTACTACGAACATCAAAATGCCATAAGTTCTCCAAAGCGTTAAACCGTATTTAATTTATAGAAATAACAAGCTTCGCTATAGTTGCGTATAAGCGCACTTGTTATATTTATTACATTCCGTATAGAAGTATAAACAATTAACGTCATTGCATTTATATATATATATTGTAAATAAAATTTGCTTTGAAAGTTTGTGATTATGTGCAGATAGTAATTTTGTTGTCCAGTTAACAATGCTCTCTAAAAAATGTGCATATCAAATAACACAGGAGATTAAAACTATACTAACAAGAATATATATATATATAAAATGAACGTTAGCAGTTGTAAAGAAGGACGAGTTGAGAAATAAAATTTCTCGCTAGAAGAAAAAAATCAAGGTTAAGTCAAAGTCATACGCGCGGCCAAATGCTTTGACGTGCAATCTGTCCGTTTAATTAAAAGACTGGTTTGAAGTGATGTAAGATGTCACCTGCTAGTTATCTTTACATAGAATAAATACGAGTTAATGGAAACTCAAGTTAAATGGACTATAATAAATACGAGTCATTGAAACTGAAAAAAAACGGACTATATTTACTGTAGGCTGTGTGCGAAGATTAATTATTCCCACGCACAAAATCATTATCAGCCAAAGTGAGGAAATATTTATTATTTTTTTCATTGTTAATATCTTTATTAATGACTCTTTTCATAAATATTACTTTCGCTTGTCAGCGTAGATAAATAAACTTGCTGAGTTTAAAAGTTTTTCTAATGCTATTTTTTAAATGGACGATTGCTCAGCTAATATTAGTAACACTACCCTCCCCCCGTACTGAGCAGTATTTAAAATCTGTCTGTATTTACTTAGTATACACTTAAATATTTATGTGATTTTTTAATTTTTGATAATTTGTACATGGATGTGCAATTGTTACTGAATAAGTACATGGTATATTAAATATATAAGTAATTAAATAACTTTACTTTAGAGAGTTTATTAGCAGTTTGAGTGCTGAAAGTAACAGAACTGGAATCCACCCTGTATTTTACAATTCAGTGTCTGATACTCTAAAACTATGTTAAATCATGCAAGACAAAACTACACAAGGCAATGTACATTGTATATAATATGCATAGGTTACTCCAGTAAATAAGTGATTGGTATTTCTCTTTCTAGAATTCATTGCTACATTAATGAATGTATTACATACAATACACTGTAAATTTCATCCTAAATAATTTAAGAAGTTTGTATATCTGCATCATAAAAAACTGATAGTGTTTTTCACATGCTAACATTAAATTGTGTTAGAAATTGAGTGAAATTGCAATTGAATTACAGTGTAACCACGCTAACATTAAATTGTGTTAGAAATTAAGTGAAACTGCAATTAAATTACAGTGAAACAACACTACCATTAAATTGTGTTAGAAATTGAGTGAAACTGCAATTGAATTACAGTGAAACCACACTAATATTAAATTGTGTTAGAAATTGAGTAAAACTGCAATTGAATTACAGTGAAACCATGCACTATGCTCTATATCTACCTATGCAACTTCGGTTATGTGATATACAAAGAAAACTGTAAATAAACAAAAATCTACATAGACAAACTGAAAATCCATTACATTTTGTGAATTTTATGATATTCATAAGATATTTTTCTACTCTGAACACAATACATGATTATGTATACTAACAATTTTTTTTCAATCTATGCTGCAAAGACATACGTTTTATTCTCCATTTACTATCCTTTCTAAATTTGTTGTGCTTCTTAATTTATATTGCTACTATACACATAAAAATGTAACCATGTTATACTTACACATGTATGTTAAAAATACTGTGCATTTACAGTTCAATAAAAATATGCATTCTATTCCAATCACTTTTCCTCAACAAAATGTGAATTATTTATACTCTATAAACCTTGAACCCAAGGGGGCTTGTAGCAAAATATAGTACAGTTTGTAGTTACACTGTAAATGAAAAGCTTTAAATTGTGTATTCAATGATGCCTTGATTTTCAGGAGTGTTTTCTCTTCAAATAGATTGCAAGGTTTTGTGATGGCAGACACAAAATTGTAAATGATTTGTGAAGATATGAAACATATTGTTACATTTCATGCTTTATCTCATGATGCAAGCATAATAGTGACTGTAAATGTTCTTGGTAAATGATTATAGTATGCCTCTATTTAATATGAGCATTGATTTAGAGATAGTAGTGTAAGCATCTTGGAAGAAGAACTAATCAACTTTTATCAAGCATATATTGTATACATTAGCATTAAGCTTAGAAAAATTTCAATTTTAATCACAAGTTAATTATTACCAAAATGAACAAAGCAAAAAAGAATGTTTTTGTTCTATGTCATAAATTATTTGTTATAAAATGTTTGAAGAACAGAATTTGTTCTTATATTATAAATCTCATTTTTCTCTGTAATAAATTAAATAAAACCCCAGTTGTAATAAAACCATGAAACCCTTAATTAATACAGATTGGAAAAGCTAAAAGCACATGATTTTCTGAATAAAAAAAAATTTGTATCATCTATAATCAGCAAAATAATGAACCTACTATAGATCTGATGAAGTGTTGTTCCATTTAGTAGATCATATGATTTATTCCTGCACTTCCTATTTCATTTGCTGGTTGCCTAGTTACATCATAGCTGAGATTTTAACTAGTTTATTGAATAGAAAATTTCCCATTATATTTTCAATATTAATATTTTCATTCTGTGAAGGACTTTGCTTTAGTATATATATATATATATATATATAAATAAATACTTTTTAATTATATATATATATTTAATATATATATATATATATATATATATATATATAATTAAAAAGATTGACTTAAATATTGAAATGTTGTACATTCTGTAACAATATTACTGCTGTTTTTACCATATTAAAAAATAATTTCATAAAATGACAAATAGTCTTCAACTAAATTAGCTATAAATAGACATTTTATTTTATCTAAATTACTGTATGTATGTGAATGTATTAAAAAATCATTTAAGTGTAGTAAGTAAATTGTAAAAATACAATGAAATGTTTATAAGACCAATTAATACATTATTTTGGAGTTCAGTATTGTAAAACTACATCTCTGTTTAATTAAATATAACAAATAAATCACACAACAATTTCTAAAATATATCTTCTAATTTATGTTGTAACAATTATTTTTAAAATGTTATAATGTGAAATCTTGATTGCTTTTATTTGGAAACGATGGCTGAAGATACAATTAGACATAATGTATTAATCCTTTGGGAGGGAAATGGAGCTGAAGAAGTTGAAGCAAAGTGTTCAGAATACTATCATATAAAAAAACAATGAACAAGAGAGTTCCATATGTGATCACTTGTGACTCATGGATTGGTTTGTAAAATAATGAAACAAATATTTCTAGTATAATTTTGTTTGTATTTCTGCTTTATTTTTTCTCTTGTAATTGAAATGGGGAAACACATTTATTAAAAGAAATTCTTATCTATCTATCTATCTATCTATCTATCTATCTATCTATCTATCTATCTATCTATCTATCTATCTATCTATCTATCTATCTATCTATCTATCTATCTATCTATCTATCTATCTATCTATCTATCTATCTATCTATCTATCTATCTATCTATCTATCTATCTATCTATCTATCTATCTATCTATCTATCTATCTATCTATCTATCTATCTATCTATCTATCTATCTATCTATCTATCTATCTATCTATCTATCTATCTATCTATCTATCTATCTATCTATCTATCTATCTATCTATCTATCTATCTATCTATCTATCTATCTATCTATCTATCTATCTATCTATCTATCTATCTATCTATCTATCTATCTATCTATCTATCTATCTATCTATCTATCTATCTATCTATCTATCTATCTATCTATCTATCTATCTATCTATCTATCTATCTATCTATCTATCTATCTATCTATCTATCTATCTATCTATCTATCTATCTATCTATCTATCTATCTATCTATCTATCTATCTATCTATCTATCTATCTATCTATCTATCTATCTATCTATCTATCTATCTATCTATCTATCTATCTATCTATCTATCTATCTATCTATCTATCTATCTATCTATCTATCTATCTATCTATCTATCTATCTATCTATCTATCTATCTATCTATCTATCTATCTATCTATCTATCTATCTATCTATCTATCTATCTATCTATCTATCTATCTATCTATCTATCTATCTATCTATCTATCTATCTATCTATCTATCTATCTATCTATCTATCTATCTATCTATCTATCTATCTATCTATCTATCTATCTATCTATCTATCTATCTATCTATCTATCTATCTATCTATCTATCTATCTATCTATCTATCTATCTATCTATCTATCTATCTATCTATCTATCTATCTATCTATCTACTGATGCTGTCAAAATATAAATGCTCCCAATGTTAAAAGCACCAAAACCTAGTTAGCTTATAAAACATTCTTTTTAATATTTTATATAGTATCCTCCAATATAATAACATATATCATCAACATTATTTTTATTATTTCATTGCAATAATCTGTTTCAGAACTCAAAACTCTTGATAAAGAATAATAATGCTTCTTAAGTTTTATATATGCCACTTTACTTTTCAAAATAATTTCTTTTTGATCATTAATTACAATAATATCGCAGTATTCTTTATTAGATATTTCTAATATTATATGTTTTACACTTTTATTGATCAATAAATGGGTTCCTAGTAAAAATATGATGAGATATACTCTTATAAGTTTTATAATGACTACCTAAAATTACAATAATAACAAATTTTAAAAGAAATATTTTAATTAAAGTAAAATGCACAAAAATTCTTAATTGAAAATAAAATAATAATCTCCTAGGGTAACATTCAAATACCAAGAATAGATATAGGATTTTATGGCTATTCAGGATATCTTTTTAACAAAGTTTACCCAACTTTTTCTTATAAAGCTAACATAAATAAATTAAGAATTAAAGTTATGATGGATAAAGTATACACAGATAATAATTTCATCACCAAATCAATCTTCTATTAATAGTTGCAAATGGATTAAAGTGACCATTTAAGATTAAGAAAATGGATAAATATTTTATCCTTCAGATGCCTTCTTCAAATCTATAGATCAGCATAACAAAGTGAATTTATCTTTACTTTTTGCACACATATCTCTAATCAATTGAAATTAAATATAATTGTGTCAACTATTGTATAATGTTAAGATTTCTGGAAAATTGATATGTGATTGAGATGATATTTAAATCAAAGACAAAACTTTAATGATAAAATATAACATTTATTTATGCAACAACAATAATTTAATAACAAAACTTTTCAAAAAGGACAGATTTAAAATGAGCTGCTTAAATACAATGCTATTTCCGCACACCAATGACACTATAATATTTTCCAATCAAAGAGTACATTTTAATACCAATTATGCCTTAAGAATGCAGTGATGTCTTGCTGCTTAAGATGATGTATAATACTTATTTCAGTCTATAATTACGATTTTAAAACTTGAAATAAAACAACTATCAGTTTTACATCCAGTAATTCTAGCAAAGGGCAGCAAAACAGTTCTACATACTGGAATCATCTCTAATCTACATTAAGACTGGTCACAAGTAAAAATGAAGGAAATGTGATACTTTTTACAAACAAATAACAATGTAAATTGCCAAAATAATAATGAAGTCATGTAGTATATCACACATGGCTATAGTCAATACATGATACCTTTGAGAGGAAAATATAAATAAGGCAATAAACCTAATGATGGCATTCACTCAAAAGAACATCCATATTTTGAGCATAAATAAATATGATAGACCCTTTGTCTCTTAGCATATAAAAAATGAGAATGAACTACCGAAAATGTCAAAAATAATAGGGACGCTATCAAAAGAAGCATTTATGTAAAAAAGAATATGAAACATGAAAATATATATACTACCACAGAAAATACCATTATAAGAGAGAAACAATACTACAATCTTTTTAAAAACAGCTACTGTATCTTGAAAATATAATTGCAAGATTAGCATGAGAGACTAATGTTACAATTTTTGAACAAATATAATTATTAATTGATGTATAAAACTGTTAACAAAGTTATTTGACAAATCTGACTTAATAAATTATGGCCTGAAATAAACAATAAAATAAGAATATACAACATCCTCATTGGTTTGCCATATACATCTTTATCCAGATAGACAAATTATTCATATCAGGGGACAAAGAAATAATCTTAAAATGTTATAATATTAAAATAATATAATATTAATAAGGTATTAAATACTCTGTAAATGTGTGGATATCACAATTGACAATTAAAGCATAAAATATATCAGACAAGAATAATAACATGAAAGGCTGAAGCCTTTGGCTGATGCACCTTAAAAATGAATAACATAACAATAAAATACATAATATATTACAAAAAGCATAAAATTATGATTTAAAATTATACCCAGTTTACTAAAATTTAAATTATTAAATTCCTTCATCTGGAAAGTTTCACCAGCTATCAGAATATATTTCTGCATACATATAATATTTCTCCAATTTTGAAATTACAGCAAGTTAAAATATTAGGTGCACAACATTCAGAATTATTTTTGTATAAGAGATTTTTTTACAACATAAGCACAAACATATTAATGTTCATTCAGTTTCACAAAAATAGTTTTATTTTAAACAAGTAAGCTCTCTCTCTCTCTCTCTATATATATATATATGTATATATATATATATATATATAGATATATATATATATATATATATATATATATATATATATATATATCTAAGTCATTTACAAATCAATATATATATATATCAAAATACAGTACAATTTACATAAATTATATTCTTTTAGAAGTACTTTCGACTATACATTTTGTAGTTTTTATCAACTATATAACATTGAATAATTTATGTAAATTGTACTGTATTTTGATATATATTGATTTGTATATTACATATATTGTGAAACGAATACAGATATCAAACTTTATATATATATATATATATATATATATATAAAGTTTGATATCTATAATATATATATATATATATATATATATATATTATAGCATTAAGTTAACTTTTTGTCTCTTTATTCTGGAAAAATATAATTTAATACTGAGGACCAGGAGCAAATATTCTTAGAAGATAAGAAGGTTTTATTAGAGAGAGAAAGAGCAGGGTTTGAATTCACATTGTTAGCACTAATAATAATAATAATAATAATAATAATAATAATAAAGTATGTGAATATAATAGGTTGCATTAAAAGTTAATTGTATATAACACAAATTAAAATTCATTAAAATCTATCAGATTCTTTTTAGAATGAAAAAAGCTGTTTCTATTCTTTTGTACATGTATATTTAAATAATTATAATAATAGAATCTCAAATAATAAGTCCATGATAAAAGTATGATATTATTTTTTTAAACATGAATGTGAAAATAATGAATTTCCAGTGAAAAAGTAAATTAATAAATCTTTATATTACATACTTGAACTACATTTTCACTTATTGAGCTTGCATAAGCATAAGTTGAAATTTACACAAGGGACTGCCCCTCATTCAAGCAGCAGTAATAATAAATAATTCACTATGATAAATAATTAAAATGTCATTTTACAATTAATATAAAAAAATTCTAAACAGGATTAAAATAGTTCATTCATTAAAGATGAATTTATCCTGGAGAAAACTGTCATTTAACTTTAATAACGTTGAAATGATATATTTCAAAAACATTACTGAAGACAAAACATTTTAAAGTCTTTGAATAAATCTTGTACTCTTTCAACATTCTTTAAATATTGAAGTACAAAATTTAGAAATATTAAAGAACTGCTATAAATATTGCAAAATATGAGCTTTTAACAGACTTTTTATTAAGATATAAAAAAATTATATTTAAAGAAATGTTTATTGTAAGATTAAAATTGAAAACAACAAAAGTTTTATGGAAATAATGGAATCTTTATATAATCTGTGTTGCCCATTAATATTTAATAAATGCAATTCATCAATTGCAGAATACTAATTGTTTAAATTTTCCATTCTATTGTCTTTTTAAAATTGTTGATGTTGGAATTCTGAATACATTTTAGCTTAAAGTTTTAATATCTACATTAAAGGTTATTAAGGATAGTTTTTTACTAAACAAAATAAATTTGTCTAAAAATAATTAAACTTATAATTAAATCTGCAATTAATTAGAGACAGAAAAGCAAGTTTTTTTTCTTATGTGTTTTTCCTATGTCTATGTAGATTCTTCTAGTGTGTATATTTACAACCCAATCATGTGATTAATTGAAATTTGATATTTTTAAATCACCACCAAAACTTCAATAATTATTTCTTTATCTGGGAAATCAAACTAATAATACAAATTCATTAATATACAGTCTAAAGTGTAACTAAAAAATATAAAATTTTAAAAATAATTATTTCTGAAATTAAAATTATAACAAAGAATAAAAATAAACTATTACAGTATAAATTATATTGTTTTGAACATAATAATACAATATTTTTATAACAATTTTATATTATATAAAATAATTTAGAAGTTTACCAGAATACCTTTATTATTTTAATTAAAATACTTAAGAGTGATATTTAAATATTATGAACAAGGAAGTGCAAATTAAAATTAAAACAAAATATGGAAACACTCACACACATTCTTCTATCTTTCTTTTAATTAGTAACTATAATTTTTTAATAGTAACAAATTAACTCTTTATCACATGTTAAATAACTTAACTTTATTTACACTAATTTAATTTTTATAATATTAGCATAAACAAATAAACTTACTAATAAATAATTTAGACAAATACTTTATTATAAGCAGACAAATTAAATACTGTCTAATAATACAGATTTAGACTTAAGTATTATTAGAAAGTATTTAATTTGCCTGCTTATAATAAAGTATTTGTCTAAATTATTTATTAATAAGGTTTTTTTTTGCTCAAAATATGAAAATAAAGATTGATTATGAAGAATTAGAAGAAGTTAACAGTTACAAATACCTTGGTCAGATTATTAATACAGATGGAAACATAATGGAGGAAATTAATCATAGAATTAAACTTGGTTGGAGTGCTTTTGGTAGAAATAACTTGATACTAAAAGGAAATATGCTTATGTGTTTGAAAAGGATGGTTTTTAACAAATGTGTTTTACCAGTTCTTACTTATGGATCTGAAGCTTGAACACTTAATAGAAGAGCAATACAGAGACTTCAGACCACTCAAAGGAGTATGGAGAGATGTATGTTGGGAGTAACAAGAAGTGATTGAAAATTCAATGTATGGGTAAGACAACAAACAGGTGTTATGGACCTTATTGAAAAAATTAAAAGATTGAAATGGAGTTGGGCTGGACATATTGCTAGAAGAGATGATAATAGATGGACAATTGAAATTTTAAACTGGATTCCAAGAGATTGTAAAAGACCCAGAAAGAGACGACATGTGAGATGGATGGATGAAATAAGAAAATGTGCAGGGGTGTTGTGGAGAAGAGAAGCTAAAGATCGGAGAAGATGGATTAAACTTGGAGACCTTCATCCTGCAGTGGATTTATAATGGTTGATGATGATGATGATTACTACACTTTACTTTAATCACTGTATTTTAAATTATTACAGAATATACGAAATTAATTCTAGCTTTTAATGGCTTTTAGCAATATCTTATTATTAGGCAGGGCATATATATTCATATTCATACAATTGACAATTAATTCCAATTATAAACAAGTTAAAATGAACATATTATAACAGTATTAAAATGATTCTTAATAATAATTAAGATTTATAAAATAATTAGAATAAGTTATAAATTAAGTTATAATTTAATTGTAAAACCATAATAAAATTAACTGGCAATAAAATTACATTAATAAACTTTTTTTTACACTTAATTAAATTAAATAACAAAGAGTTTATCCTTACTGGCAAAAACTAAAAGTGCAATATATGTTATAATTGTGGCTTTACATTCCTTTAGTAACACTAAAAGCAACCTTTGCCTAATTTAAATCTAAAACCCAATAAAGAGAAGTCAATTAAATTTCATTTTAATAAAAAATGAAACTAACCACAAGCACTATAACTGAGAAGCCATTAATTATTTTTCTTCAATTAAACACCTAATTTAATCTAATGATAAATACATATCTTAATTAAACTATAAAATATATACATAAACACTAATCTTTGTCAAAAACATCTCATCAATTGTGATGTAACTTCTATACTTTTTAATAATATGAGAAAAATATGATCAAATAGATTAGATGCAAATAAGAAACAAAAACGTATTTAAAGGAAATAAATAAATAAAACTTTCATTGATATATATATATACACCTGGGTCTCTTTTTACGTAGATTTATTTAACACAATTTTGAAGTTATGTGATTCACGTTTCTCCGGAAGTCGAACTCCGATAATGCACTATTACTTTAAATAATAAATTTTGTGTATATTGAAAATAATAGCACATTATTGGAATTCAACTTCCATCTTAGTAATTTCAATATTTTCAGTGCTTTATAATAGTAAGATTTTATGCAATAATGAAATTAAAATCATGATTTCCACATTTTATGTAAATCCACATTAAATTTTACAAGATTATAATGTAAATTTGTTCAAACATTGTGTGTGTTAATTTTGCATTTTAAATCACATTCTGTTTTTGCTTTTTAAAAAAGAATGTAATCAATTATTATTCATTTAGTGTCTGCAAGTTTATGTTTAAAAGGTGAGTAATAGCAATGGGCACAATTAAAATTGAAAATTAAAAAATTAAAGACAAAAATAAGAATTTAATTTTTAGTTGTTAGAATAATTACTAATTACATTGCCACCAGAAAACCATTAACACAATGTGAGAGTGACATTGGCACTAGTTGTATTTCTTTTTATGAAGGATCAAATTTTTTACCAGTTTGCAAACGAACCTGTTTATCGGCAAATAGTGATAATAATTAAAACGTGTATAAAAACATGTAAATTAATGTAAATTATGCATAAAAATATATTGTTTTGAATAAAATTAAATATCATAGTTAAAAAAAGTTTGTCTTGTATCAATTTTTTTTAAATTTGAAATTTTTTATTAGTTATATTTTATTTCCTCATTTTTTTGTGTGAATTTTAAAGTAATTTTACATTGGTGCTTTGCTTTTCCGCAATTTTTGAAAAATCACAGTCCATATCCCCCTTTTTCAAGGTAAGTTACATCTATTTTTGTGCGATTTCATTTGCGTGTGTTTTCTGAGGAACCTATCTATTGCGTAAAATGAGACCCAGGTGTGTATATATATATATATAATCACTAAAAATGATTTAAAGAATTAATCTAAATCATTACCATGAACCTATTAGTTAAAGTTGTCAGAAATCATCTTACATTGAACATATTCATTTTAGTAATTAGAAAATATAAAAATCAATGACCTTTTTCTCAAAGATCAAACAAAAAAATCTCATCAGCAAAATATATATATATATATATATATATATATTATTATATATATATATATATATATATATATATATATGATAATACCAACAATAAATTAAATTTTAATGGTGTTACAACTTTATAGAATAAACTATAATTATAATTTTTATGCCATAATAAAAAATCTGCATATACATATAATTTCAATTTTTTTGTTATTATCACTGCAATTTTTCCTTCAGTTTTATCACATCATAAACATCCATTAGCAGGGGAATATGATCAATCTCTCCCAGCATAAATGCATTTTGAAATATCCAAAGTTTTACTTCATCACACATTTATAAAGCGTAAAATGAAAGGCATGTGGAAAAAAAGGTATTCAAAATTTTCCTTTTATATAAAATCAACTCCCTTCAGTTAGTACAGATAACATATTTTACACACATCTTAATCATTTGTTCACTATTTATAGTTAGAAAATTACTACAGCTGATATCCCACAATGTGCCTTTCATATGGAATTAGCAGTCTTCTGTTTGATCAGATCACTATCTCTTACTCATAGCTTTATCATTTGCTTAGTATTTATAGATAAAACATTCCTACATTTGATTTGTAAATGTCAAACATTTTGCAATAATAAGTTTTGACATAAACAATTATATGTAAATATATTAATACTTATTACCAGTCATTTATTAAACTATAAATTATCCCTAGCCCTGATATATACTTCAAATCTTAGTTAATAAATAATCTGACTATATTGTTATACAGATATAACCACTAGAATCTCCGTACTCACATTGGCAGTTTGGTAATTTTTATTAAACTATTTTTATACAAAGTAAAGATTGGTTTTTATCCACTGTTACATAAAATCGTTTGTGTCAAGGTTGTGAGTGAAAAATATTTGATGCTTACAAATAATACTGCATTAATTTTCAATCTGTAGAAACAATGTAATATATAGGGTATTTTGATTTCAGACTTTCACACAACCCTCAATTCTCCCCACTATCTCATACCACTGATACATTTGACCACATATATGTCTAAAATATAAATAATCACCAATATACATATTTCATGCCAAACCAGATCTTTGGTCCGGATTATCATCTCCACTATACAATTAAAGTTCAGCTTATATTAAGATAGCCAATCTTCATACTTTAATGGACAGGATTCAATCCACTCCACTCCTCCAACTGTTCATCTATCCATCCTATTGAAAATCTGATGGTGGAATGTTCAAAGCCCACACAGCTGCCAACATTCTCTGTAGATAAGTAAAAATACTAAAATTTTAAAGATTGTGATCTAGGGCAACTGATAACGACTGGTGCAGCATGAATTGCACATTTTGGGGGAGTTTTATGTATTTCATATGTCTTTGGTCATATTTTCAAGTTTTTATCAATGTATCTTTAATCTTAGTTCTATCAAATTTCAATCATCCATCAGCACAGAAGTCATACCCTTCCTCTCCTACTCTGGATGCACTTTAAACATCCACTTCCGGTTTTTCAAGTTACTATGTCATACATAGATCATATTGTAATTTAACTTCATAAACACATTTTTATTTACACTTAAAACTTTATACTTTTAAATATATTTCTAATTTTTTTTCCATCACATATTGTTTAAACATATAAAAGACATGGAGTAAAGACAAATAATCCGACAAATGCACATTGCATGCTGAAGTAGAAGATCATGATGTCTAACATGTAATGCCATGAATTCGTTTGTATTTATAGATGCCAGATTATTATAGTTGTATTATAAGTGTCAATTTTTAGCATTCACAGGTTTTTACACAATCCATTTTATCTAAAATATATTACCGATTATTACTAATCATTTATTAAACTAGAGATTATCCTTAATCCAAATTTACAATTTAAAATTCAATTAATGAATAATGCGCATGTATTATTGCGGATTAATAGAAAATGTAAGTATATATTAACTATCATTGTGTTATGAAAAATAAGAAATGTATTAGGTAAAATAATTACGTTATTATGAAATATATCTTCAAAGAGTAATAGTTATGTTGAAAAATATTTTAATTTATCATTACATTTTTTCATATATATATATTTGCAGATGTTCGAAAATTATATATTTATATTGCTTTATTTTTATATTTTTACAAAATAATGAGTTCTCGTCCCATTAAAAAAAAAAACATTAAAAATAATGAACATAATATTTAAAATGTTCATTATTTTGCAAATAACAAGAGAGAATTATATATAATCAATTTTTAAATAAGAAAGAAATACAGTGAAAAATTACTTTATCAATTATTATAATTATTGTTTATTTAGTTTGAATATATGTCATAAAAAGTCATTGTTATAATTAATACCCTAAACTGAAAGGATATCTTATTTTTAACACATTATTTTCAAATTATTTTAATAAAAAATTAGAAACTGTATCGCTATCTTTCTCACAGAAATATATCTATTAATTAATAACTAAAATAGGTAAAAACTCAAGATTTCCACATCATGAAATAGAAATTATTTCATTTTTTAGAAGGCTCCATGCTTTCCAATTTAATATTGATGTCATGACTTAAAAAATAATTTGTACTGTTTAAAATTGAGTTGGAATTTGACAATCATAGTAAATAAATTAGGTGTAAAGTCGAATAATATTAATAACTTCATTGATTATATTCAAAGTTGTTATAAAATATAATACATCTATGATTTTTCATCCTATTATCTCTTTACTCTCAAATATTTTTTTAATAATTTGTTTAATATATTTCATTAAAAGTTAACATCGCCAGTTATTTTAAAATCGAAATACCTTTTTATTATGTCAGAGTATTAATTGATAATATTTTAAATATAAATTTCACCTTGTGAATTCTTAGACACTTATTATTTAAAGTAATATTTTTGGGTGCAATTTGAAAATTATAATTGTAGTTTGTAATGTTATAATTGACTATTTACTAGTCTGCATTAAGAACAGATTGTATTTAATTTCTTTGGATCAATAATTTTAATCTTTATTATCAAGTAGTCCCTATATAAAAATAGTGGACCATAAATAAAAATGTGATTTCATCTTTATTTTGAAAAGGAGGTTGCCTTGACAACAGTTTGATATTGTTGATAGTTATTGATATTGGGATTGTCTAAATGTTGACTGATTTTGATAATTACTTATTAACCCATTTAGCCTTGAACATTATTACATTTATTTTTTAAGTAATACTTTGAGTGCAATTTGAAAATTGTAATTGCAGTTTGTAATATTATTATTGAATATTTAGTAGTCTGCATTCAGAACAGATTATATTTATCTGTTAACGGAGATTTATTTAAACTTCCTTGTATCAATAATTTAAATCTCTGTGGTCATATAGTCTCTATATAAATATATTGGACCATAAATAAAGGTGGAATTTCACCTTTATTGTTAAAAGGTTGTTGCATTGACAACAGGTTAAGATTATTAATTGTTATTGATATTAGAATTGTCTAAATGTTGACTGATTTATATATATATATATATATATAAATGTAATTTATCCACTCTACCTTGAACACTTTTTAGCAAAATTTTTTTCATTTACTTTAGTTTTTAAAAAGTAAAAAAAATTAAATAAATGTTGCTCTGAAGAAGACTGCAGGTCAATAAAATTTAAGATTGCATATGCATATATTTACAATAAAAGCTTTTTGTGAAAAAGTGTTCAATGTAGAGTGGATAAATTACATTTATATAAGATATTACAGCAAAATAAAGAAAATGGTATATTTGGTAATATATATATAATTAGAAGAGACATGTATTTAAATATTATATATATATTAAACGGTGAGAAGTTGCCATGACAACAATGAGAAATATTGATATTGTGAATGGTTAGGTGGTTACTGGTTTCTAATGTGTATATATATATATGCACTTATGACTCTATTAATATCTTAAACCAGAGTGTCTTATAGAATGTGTCTTGACAATAGATTAAAGATTCACATATATAAACTTGGGCTGTAGTATGCGACACGTGTCATATATATATATATATATATATATATATATATATATATGCAACACGTGTCATATATATATATATAGAGA
Organism: Epiperipatus broadwayi; assembly: GCA_028023455.1. Taxonomy (NCBI): domain Eukaryota; kingdom Metazoa; phylum Onychophora; class Udeonychophora; order Euonychophora; family Peripatidae; genus Epiperipatus; species Epiperipatus broadwayi. The sequence goes on from JAQFVV010000051.1 coordinate 5,505,855, forward strand.
GAGAGAGAGAGAGAACAAATATTGAATGTATATATATATATATTATCATTTGTACAATTGTTTCTCTCTCCCTTTCATAGAATACATTTAATATTATATGATTAGTTTCACAATTACAATCATGCTAAAATATTCACACTTCAAAAATACATCATTAATCAAAATAAATTTATACGTAAAGCTTTAGATATTGTTTTGATTTGTTGAATGTATAGTTAATACTTAACACATCTAATGATTCCAAATTGTAATGATTCCTAAGTAGTGCAGAAGATCAGTCATGTGTTTATATTACATTTGGATATAGTTAAAAATAATGGAAATTAAAATTTGAACTTCAGAACATTAAAATATGGTTTCTATTTATGAGTTTCTTTAAATATACGTACTAATATATATATATATACATGGTTGTGAGTAAAAATTAAAGAGACAAATATGATTTATTTATTAATTACTGTTTTTATTTTTAAAAATTAGATAGAACAATGAGAATAAGTAATAATATCATTATATAGTTGACAGGTAGCAGGAAATTGCAATTCAATTAATTTTTTATATATATTGAAACAATAAGAAGTGAAAAATGCATATCTGAAAAGAAAACAATGTTAGTTTTTTTTAATATTCTAGGAAGTATTACTTGATATATCTGAGATGAACGGGATTTAGTTTCAGAGTGTCCTGTTCGTTAGAGGTTTGATGTACATAGTAATGGTACTGACTAATGACCCAAAGCCAAAATTTGGTATTTTCTCCATAAATCAAACATCATTATGATGACCCATAAGTTGTTAGTAATAATTTTGTATGTGTCTGCATATATATATATAACATTTTGAAAATAATTTATAAAAATATATAAATTAATTTCTATAATAATTATTATTATCTTTAATGCTTTTAAAATTTATTATTTTAATTTAGAAGAAAAATCAAGAACCTGTGTTTGAGCCTTTAATTTATATTAGTTTGTTCTCATATGGGATGTTTTTTTTTTTTAAAAAAAAAAATAGTACATATAAAATTCAATACATTAATTTTTAATGATAAAATATCATTGAAATAAAAATATATATTTACCATACAAAAATGGGGGTTTAAATTAAAATTTTAACGGCTTCTTCTTTTTACCAAGAGTACATGAAAGGATGTTATTGCACTGCATGAGAACAGAATGAATGGCCAGAGCTTTTTTTATTACCTGATTAGACATGACATCTTTTAACAATATTAAAATTGAAACATAAACTATTTTTTATAACCAAACTAAAATCCAGACAGAAGTAAATGAATGACTTTTATTAATATAACCTCAGTCATATTAATGACTGAAATACACTGATATTACTTTTTTATACTCCTAATACACACCCTAATGTCATTTTTATATATAATTTCTCATTTGTTTTTCTACCAGTTTCAATTGTCCTGCAGTCTTCATCAAAACTAGAACATTTGAACATATATTCATATAACCATTATTTATATACATATAAAATACATAGTTTGCATTATTATTTATAAACATATTTTATTTTTAACTATATCTTTACTTTTCTTATTCCCTAATTACTATTTTCTTCTTATTTCTTTATTATTTCTACTTTTTTCTATTCTTATTTTTTTATTTCTTCTATCCTATATATTTTTCCACATTATTTTTATTATATTTCTACCACCTTTCTATTTTATTTTTTATTTTAATACCTATTAAACTAATTTATTTTCTTTCTTTCTATTATTTATCTGTATTTATGTTTTTATTAATAATTTTTATTTATTCCTATACCTATATTTATTAATTATTCTCATTTTAATACACTTATTCATTTTACTCAACTTTTTATAAACTTCTTCCTTTTAATATTTATAACTGATTCTTTTTTAAATTCTTTAAAAAATAAGTAAATAATAATAAAATAATAATTCGAAGAGAAGAGAAGTAAAGGTGTTAAGTTAAAAATAAAATATGATTATGAAAAATAATATAAAACATATAAAATATGCATTTTATATGTATATAAAATAATTGGTTACATATTTTTAAATGTAGCTCTGATGAAGACTACATGATAGTCAAAACTGTTAGAAAAATAAATGAGATATTATATATAAAATGCATTAGAGTACATATGAGGAGATTAATAAAAAATAAATATATATCAATTGTAACAATATATAAATATGCCATTACATTAATTTAAAATAAAAACTAAGCTCGCAAATAAAAATACATTTATTAAAAATCTAAAAGCTAAAAAAAAAATTAAAGAATTGTTAAACATATATATATATTCACACAGATGCAAAACTTTAAAAATATTTTTTTTAATAAATAAAAGTATTTGAAAGTACTTTGTTATAAAAAAAGTACAAGATTTAAAGATAAAAATATTTTTGTAAATGGAAATGATTGTTTTATAAAGTAATTGAAAAGCAAACTAGTGCTTGGGGTTCTTATATACTGTAATTAAAAAGTCAGAGGATAAGATAGATAAGAGAATAAAAAAGAATTAGCTTGACTAATGGAAGCACCAAGCCTCAGCCCGGACCATAATGAAAATGATGGATTAGTGACATTTTGTTGGCTGAATCTGTGTGGATACTATAAAAAGAGAAATATTGAGTTCCAGACAGTTCCAGCTTTTTTGTGTTTGAGAGGTGTGGTAGGACGCACATATCACACTCTCTTTTTTAAAAAAAATGAAATGACTGTAATTCCAAAATGAAACCAGCTAAGGTCACCTCCAGAACATCAGATCGGTCTTCCAATGAAGATGCCACAGGAATTAGAAACAGGAACCTGGACTCTTCTACTGTGAGCTATGAACTTTACAAATTAACAAAAAAAAAATTAAGAACTTTCATCAATTTTTTTTTAAAGATTCGATCTCCACTTTCTCTTGGATAGTTATACAATATATGAAGAAATGCAAAAACAGTAAATGAAAAGATATAACTATAATTTACTGATATGTAGGTATTTTAATTAAAACTAAATATAATCAATAATTATATTGTTGGAATTTTTATACCTTTAAATAAGCACACAGTTATCAAATGAATGCAACACATGGAGAGAATTAAATCCTTTCAAGCTTAACTATTGAGTCAACACTAATTCACTAAGTAATACATTACAAAATTTATCTAAAAGTTAAGCAGGAAATAATTTCCCATTACTATAAGCATCACATGAACTAATCTGAAGATATTGGATGAGTAGGCACTAGATAGGGATTTTATACACAAGCTTTCTGGCATCCATTGATTACTCTGCCTTGCACTGAGTGGTACTACTGTTTGGAGGGTTTTGCCTATTTATTACTATAAATACATACATGAACGAAAATTTGTTATGAATATTATTAAAATGGTTGAAAAACATAATTTTGTATTTCTAACTATATCATACAAATACATGTTAATATTCTAAGATTTGTTAATATATAATTACAATAATATATGAACTATTTTATGCTAACCACCAAATATTTAATGCACCTTTATAATAATGATAAGTAATTTTCCAACGTTTTAATCTAGTCACATATATATTTTATCACATGTATTTCTTTGGACTACTTTTCTAATTGTTAGATTTTCATTAAAACGTAATTATGATTTTTCAATATTTAAAACTATTCATTAGGAATTACTAAATGATAGAAAAATAAGTTAACTAAGGCTTTAATACACATTTTCATATTTATTATGCAAATAGAGAAGACATACATATAATGCTCTTAATTCATTTTTAAATTATTACTTTGCTAAATTTTGAATCTTTCTCTCTCCCTTTTGTTCTCAAAATTTAAATTATGTTAATTTTGACTAGTCAAAAATTGTCTCCTTTGAATTTTGATTGAAGATAAAAAATGTGTTTTGACAAAAAAACTTAATCTCCAAAAATAAATATCTCTAATTCCTAAATAACTTAGATATTCCTATAAATAGATTTTCATTTTGCACATACATGCTTTTAATATAAGAATGCGCATTTTTTAAAATATAGAAGACTAAATTGTTGCATAAATTAGCTCATATTCATTATCTACAATTAAATTAATGTCAGTATATATATATATGTGTGTGTGTGTGTAATACTTGTAAGTATAATGAAAACATTGACAAAAAATTTGACTTCCATATATTGTAGTAAAATATGTTTTCATTATGTTTTTCTTTTTTTGTAAATGGAATTTAATATGATAATAAATGGTAAAAATAAATGTTTTCTTTGCTTGCATTAGATTTAGTTTTAGTATGGCAAGTTTTTTTTTACACATCATTATATATGCATATAAGGGAATTGTGATTTATTTATTATATATATGAAAAATAAAAACAAGTTATAAGTCAAGGAATTTGCTATCGCTTGCATTTATGATCAATAGATGGAGCTCCAAACAAGTGTATTTTTGTTTACATAAATGTCATAAAATAGCAAATTAGCTTGAAATCAGCTGATCTGAAGGTGGAGCTAATGAAAGAGATAGTGAATTCTGACTCTTTTGACGTTTATGTAAACAAAATACGCTTGTGATGTGATGTATTATGGCTTCTCCTTAAACAAAGTCAAGAATATCTCAGCAATTATGCCCAGATAAACCTGTTAACAACTTTATTTTACATTCCCCACTCTCAATTTACCCATAATATGCTCTATCCCATTTCCACAACATAATCTTTGTCAACTCTATAACCTTTATATCTAAATCTCCCTTATCTTTTCCCAAACCAAGCATAAAAACCAATAATTCACTTTTTGTATAATCACTCTTTTCATATTTATTTTTCCACAACTTCATTATATGTACCCTTTCTGTTTTCAAACATTTACATTCAATTAACAAATGCCTAATATTTTCTCTTCCTTCCTTACATAATTTACAAAATAAATCACCCATATTTTTTCATTTACATGTATATTCTTTTGTAGCTAAAGATACTGTTCGAGCCTTAAACAATAAACTACTTTCTTTACTATTATCATATATTAACTCACACCTAATATTCTGTTTATTTCTATATATATATTTAAACTCTTTTTACTCTCCACACTATTTCTCCATTTCTCTAACTCTCTAGTCTTTATTAATAAATTTATTTTGTATCTCATTCCTTACTACTATAACACTCAATAATCCTCTTAACACAATCATCCCATCTTTTGTACAAATATACTGATATATATATATATATGTGTGTGTGTGTGTGTTTGTGTGTGTTTAAATTTAATAAGTATGTTAACTATAATCAAAACAATGCAAATAAAATTTGCACAAATTAATAGTAATAATAATAATAAAGATTAATTATATATATTGTGCCATTACAATTGAGTCACTAGATAAATTTATAGTAATGTGCATGTAGAAAAGGTAAACCAAAAATCATCATCACAATTTTATATAACCATAAAAGAAGCTGTAAGGCATCCAAGTTCAAACCCTACCAGATCAAAATTTTAAACGCTTTAAACAGAGAAAGAGTGGGTCAACAATTATATGCTTTATTTGTTTGTGTGTTGATAGAAAGTTAATACACACATTTAAACTATTTAATATTTAAATTTTCTGTTAAAAAGCAAAGTTATAATGCATACGTATAGGCAATGTATGTGTAAGCTATTTAATTGTTTTATATTTCAAATATTAAACATTTTAACTTTCTTTAAAACTAACCTATGCTTGATCAATTTTAATGTCTTATTCTATGCTTCTATTTTGCTTTTCTATAATTGTAATTGGGATTTAAAAGTTACAGATTTAATTAAATAATTGGGTTATAATTAATAAGCTAGCAATTATATTATTTAATGTTAGTTTATGAATGATTTGAAAGAATGAAGGATGTGTACATTACATACAGAAATTTACATTTGCTAAATACTAAAAGAAAAGGAAGGATTAAATCTGTCAAATTATTTTTTTTGTACAATTTTATGTTGAAAGAGGAAATCAGTTTAATCAGATATCTATCTTTGTAGCAATTTTTTTTTGTAAATAATTGTTTGTCACTTTGGGAGCTTAATTTGGGTGGGAACTCTAATTTTGAAAGTGTCTTATCTCAAGATCTAAAGAAGGAAGCTCAAAGATTTGAAATGTTACCTGGATGTTAAAAAAAAAAGAGAGAGAAAAGAAAGGAAATAAGGATTAAGTCTATTTTTTTTTAAACAAAAGTGTCTGGAAAAAGGATTAAACTTTTCAGTTGAAAAATAATTTAGTTGAAAATAAATTAGAGATCTAATTAAAATGAATTTGTCCAAAAATAGAAAGTGATGCTATCTCTGATTGGTTAAGTTAGCTAAAAATTGGATATAAAAAGTGTCTGGAATTATTATTTTGGTGATTATGATTCATATTATTAAACTATTAAATTGAATGTTGAAAATATAAGAAATGGCTGGCTAGAAAAATTATATGTATGTCCCATTTTTTGCTGACCATCTGGAGGAAGCTGCACATCACATAGGAAAGAAAAGATGTGTCTAAAATAATATTCTACACCTTTCAACTGACCAGAGAAATAAGATGTTTTTAATAGAAGGAAGAAAGCATTCAACTGCATTCAAAGAAGATGAATTAATTTACTGATAAATATTAATCATCAAGTCCAATTAATTGTTATAACAACTGATTTTAAACTCAAGAAAATTTATAAATGTGAAAACAACTGCTGAATTTCATCCACATGCTTGACAGGAAGAGAAGAAAAATTAATATAATGATTTCCAAATTATCCACTAAAGCAAATAACCTCAATAGAGTCATCATCATCAAGTAGTTATACACCTCAAGAAAGAGATTGTTCCCACGTAAAACGGAAATGGTAGCTGCAGAAATATAGACATTATACGAGACAAGTTTGAACCCTTGGAAATTCGCCACAAACAAAAGATCAGTAATATGACTTTTTATATCTATTTTCTTTATGATATCCGAGTCTTAATAAACATTTTAGCAATAAAGTGGTATATTTTATTTAATGAACTTTTAAAGACTATTCAGATCGATTAAAAACAAGAATGTCTTACTAATAATAACTTTGAGCTTCATAAATGATCTTGAATGTATGAAAATTATTTGTTTATTAATTTTACAGTTATGAAAAATATTAATGTGTAAAACAATTTTTTTTTATGGTGTTATGATTTTAGTTTTAACTAATATATTATTATTATTTTGGTTTTAGATAATATTTTGTTATTATGGGATAAAACATGCACATACATAATGATATTTTTATATGTGTATAATTGCGAGTGAATGTGAAATAATAGGTGGTGTTAAAATATTAAATTATTTTGTCTTGAGAAAGTATAGATTTCAGCACTTGGAAGGGAGGGGGAGATAATGATTTAAAACTCTTTTCTAAAACTTGCTCTTTCAATTCTACTAACATTTTTTTTTTACATTCTACTTACATGTTAGATTTATAAAGTATGTGTGCTAATGAGCAGATAATATTTTTTTTTCTTAAAATACTTTTCTCATGGAGTGAAAATCATGGTCAATGTGACGTCCAACTTAATACAAAATACATTTGAAGGGAAAGGGGAAGAACTTAAAATTAATCTGAGGATTGTTATATAATCAATTATTATTATTATTATTCATGTCAATTTTCATATTTATCTAGAAATTTTTATGTATATGTTAGAAATGTAGTAATAAATATTAGTTTGTTTTATTAAACGAGGCGTATATATTTCATTAAGTGTAGTCTTTGTTAAGTGTGATTATTCATCATCATCAATGGTTGAATATTAGTTATTTAAGATATAAGTAAATATGCTAAAATTAAGCAATAATTATGAATTTCTTTATAAAATTTAGTTTTATGTTTAGGCTTAGTCCTAGAGCTGTAGTTGAAACCCTTGTCATTATTGTTATTATTATCATCATCATCATTGTCATCAACGTTTTGATTAATAAGCTGTTTAACTGTTTAAAGGCCATAAATAAATATTGATTTTATAATATTTAGTGATTTCTTAGTATTATTATCACCACATCCCGTCATCTATTTCATGCAAGGATGAGTGAATTGCCATCCTAAATTAGTTATATATAATCTGAGCTAGTAAACTTATAAAAATATTGAAACACATTTGTTATGTTAAGATCTGAGAAATGATTTATGTCTAGTATACTCCACTTTGGTTTATATATGTTTTACTTTTACCTAAATATTAGTGTGTATAGTGATATGGCTCAAAAAGCAAAATCTCCCATTTTATTAGAAATAAAGTACCAAGAAGGGATTCAAACCCGGTACATGTGAAAGGTTATCAGATATAACCGTGTCTAGATTCAGATAATCTAGTGGCGCCCTGCTAGACCATATTCACTTAGTATTTGTTTAAACATGCACTTAACATCAAACCAAGAAATGAAAGTGGATAAAACCTACTGTCTGTATACCTGAGTTATATTTTATTGAATTACTAGTGTACTCACTTCACGTGATTTCCATATACCTGAGTTATAATACTTGTTATTAATAATTTGCTTATAATTATTGTTATATTTTGAGAAATCTATAATATTTGGACATCATTAATTATGTTACAATATATATAGTTAGTAAAAAGTTTATCGTGCAATATTGTATATATTCAGGACTTAATATCATTTAATGTTTTTACGCAATGCCGTTTATATCTGCTTATAATAATGTAAATCTACTAACGACTGCATAAATATATTTGCATAATATTTGTTTGTATTTGACAATAATATTAACGGTAAACTGAATAGATATAAATAGTCTATGAAAAAAAAAATACGATATTAGTTTAAAAGAATACACATTTATAATTATCAAACACTTTCAAATGATTCAAGTGATTAGAAAACAACAACAACAAACATATAATGTATTTAATTTTTTGAGATGTAATGGCAGCTAAAATTGTAATGATTCACCTATTAAAAGAAGTAAATCATTTGATGAGTCATTAAAAACTTTTCTGCACTTTAAAAAATTATTTGAAATGTTTTTATTTGATTTCAGTTTAATGTAATTTTGTCTGTTTTATTACACAACAAATATTGTCTGACGTCAAAAATAAAATACACATTTGACATCCATACTTGTTAAGATATATTTAAATTATATGCTAAGCACATTTGTAAGATTAATACATTTTAAGGCATATTTGTAAAATATTAAACAGGTTTGCAAAATGTTTAGTGTATATTGTTTTGCAAGATATGTACTTTATTTTTTACAAAATTTACACCTTAGTTAATAAACAATATATAATCTTGTGGAGGAAATTAATCTACATACATATACTATTAGATTAAATTTATATGCACTCACCCATCACTGTTTTAAAAGCATAAGTATAATACATGCTTAGAGTTTATTTTTGTATAAACCAATCTCTAATGACTATGCTTAAATCAGGACATGAACTTATTATGAGCCAGATATTTCAATTGATAAATTATTTGTACAAATTTAGTTTATATATCACAGTGAAGAGTACACATTAATTTAATCTTACATGTGTGAAGATTTAATTTTTTTTTAAAAGATTACAATTATATACATAACTAAATTATTTATTTATAAACACTTTCAAACACTTAAAATTCACTCATACAAAAGCGTTTGGGTTCAAAAAGATAGATGGCCATTCTATCTTTTCCAAAGACTTTATCACCTGTTTGAAGTGTTTGTATTCATTCATTTTATAGTTAAAATCCAAAGCGCATGTGCAACAATTTAATGCTGTTTAAAATATTACAGTTTGTAAAAACATCGCACTATATAAAATAATTGACTTATTTACAAACAATATGTAAGTAAGATAGATTAAAGGACAATATTGAAATGAGCACTTTTGTCTTACATGAATAAACTGATTGTTATAAATTATATTATTCCTAAGGCCATATTTTATAGTTATATAAAAATGTTTTTAATTTATCTTGTATATAACTATTTTGGGTTGTATTGTGTTGAGAAATTATTCATTTCAGCATTAAAAAAATCTGTTCTAAATTTATAATTTCATCAACAAGATGTTTATTCACTGCAAGAAAAGATCCTTCATGTGAACCAACATTTTGAAAAAAATCATTCATCTTTATCAAAGTTAAGGATAAAATGGAAAACTCTTGTTTCGCAAATAATAAAATAAATGTGTTTAAATTAAAGGTCAATTTTTTTCTGTATTCTCCTTGCAAGAAAATAAAAGAAAATACCCAAAATTTCAGTTAAGCTGCTTTCTATTCTATTGGATATCTATAAATACATATAGAATGAATAATCATTAAATCATGAATTTTGGGGGCATTAATATTTTCTCTATTTTGTTTTAAGTCTTCCTATAACCTCACATTACTGTTCAGTTTTATTATATTGCAGTTAACATTTTAAAATTATTACCTGAAGATGTCAGCATTATATAGATCTTTTTGGCAATTATAATATCAAAGTTGCATATGAAATTCACTAAATGTGTATTGTTCTGATACCAATAGAAATGAATGTTTCAGATTAGTAGAATTTTAACCTGAGTTAAAATATTAAAAACTTACATTAATAAGAAAGATTGTAATTTTCATTAATTTGCTTACATGTTAAAGGTTATTTATGCAAAAGTTTTGTAAAATATTTATTTTTAAAAATATACCAAAATGTTTGTTATGGCAAAGCGAAAGTAGTTTGTATTTATTAACAAGCAGATGTATTTTGTCTACTGTGTTAAATAAATTCCTTTTACAATTGTGATAGTAATAATTTTAATTATTATTTTTAAGTTTTTTTAATGATTTCTAATCCTAAATTAGTTTTTAATTTTAAAAATGAAATTCAAATAAATAATATTTTGTTGTACTAACTTTTGAAATGATAACATTTTATCTGATAAATAGAGAAAGTTTTTAATTGGATCTATTTAACAACAGAAAGAAGTTATTATGACAAAACATTAACCTGCAGTGGTCACTTCTTCATTTTTTAACATAAAGGTACAGTGTTATATGTCACTGCTTCTTTAAAAAAAACATTATTTTTCTATATAATTGTTTCAATTTTTATTTATTGTAAGCATTATTTATATAGTAAATTTAATAATATTTGTATAAAATGTATAAGAAATGTAAACATGGATTGCAAAGAAAAAAGAGAAATAAAATCACTTTTGTTTATACTATTTTTAACTGGTATCAGTTGGTTGGTTTCTTTTTATAAAATTATGACCTGTTAAATTATATAATTATAAGCATTACTGACAAAACCTATAATTATTATAACTTTATAATATATTTATAAAAGAGTAAAAAAATGTAACAATAAGTTACAAACAATTGAAAAATAAACTTATTTTCGCTTATATGACAAGCTTTCTTTTAGTAAAATTACAATCTATTATTATAATGAAATAAATGAAAGTTTTCTATTGAAAACATTATTTACAAAAAAACATTGTAATAACATGAAAGGCTGAAATCTTTGACAGATGCACCTTAAAAGTGCTTATAAGACAACCAATCAGATGTAATAATGACTTCACAGATAACTCTCAAGTCAAAACACAAGGAAATGATTTTATGAGAAAAAGATGATTCCACCTTCTTCTCTACTTAAATTTATATGTAAATAATCCAGCCTCAAGCATTTTGACCTAAGAGCATGAAGCTTTAAACACGTTCCCATTCAATTCACTAAATATTATATATAAATAAACAATGTGAAATCTTTCAATGTACTACAAAGTAATTTTCAAATCCAATGAATTGATAGTAACAAATGTAAATATATTAATGTATTAAACACAAGCAGATTATTATAATAACATGAAAGGCTGAAATCTTTCACAGTTGTGCCTTAAAACGTTATAATATTTGTATTAAAAAATAGAAGGAAAAATCATATAATACACAAAATAGAGAAATAAAATTACTGATGTTTAGACAACATAAGTATGATATACTATAACTTTATCTTTCTTATTGTATTGCTAAATGCATTTAATATTTATATCATTTATGTTCTTTATTACTTTTTACAATGATTTTTTATAAACCACTGTTGACAGTTTTGATTGCACCAACAATCTTCTTCAGAACTTCTACTTATATTTCCAAATCTTAACTGCTCTTAAGATTTGGATATATAAATAGTAGTTCTGAAGAAGTCTGCTGGGCCAATACAAACCATCAATAGTGGGTTATAAAAAAGCATTGTAAAAAATAATAAAGAATTAGATGATATTAAAGTATGAGACACTCTTTAACTCTCAAAATAAAATTTACACTATGCAAGCAAAATTCAAGCTAATTTGCTTTTTGCAAATAAAGATATTCCTAAAACCATAATGAGATGGACACCTGTTCAATGTATAAAATTTTATAAAATGTAGGCATATGAATATTTCTAATGATATCACATATCAAGTGAAGCCATTAAGGGTTTAATTAAAATTTTCCAAACAAAAACTAAATAGACAAAATAATTCTACTACTAATATTACTGCATCCTCTAAAATAAGTAATAAGATATATAATTTTAATTTATATAATTATTACTATTCTCCCATCATTCTTTTTCTCTTTTTATTTTAAATAATAATAAAAAACAATTTGGGTACATAAAGCAGTTTGGTTGTAAATTTTTGTACAACTTTATTTATAATGGATTATGTTCAATAAGATAAATTAAATAAAGCAATATCATATTGTTTAACAAAATTTCGATGCTTGTTTGATTTCAATTCGTTTGATTAGTGGTTATTTATCAAAACATTTTATATGGAGGAAGGAAAAACTTACAAATAGATAGATGGGTAGAACAGGCTAAGTAATATATATTTAAATTATTTTTTTCCATGAACAATAGCAGTCTACTTTGTTGATGCTTCATAAAAGTGGATCACCACAAATACTAGTAAAGATCAAACATTTTGACAGTGATCAATTTATATTAAGATTAAGGTGATTTGGGGTCATAAGTGTTAATAAATAAATATAGAGCAATAAAAATAGCTTCTTCAAACTACATGAAATTTCTTCTGACAGATAAGGTGTATTTTTATGAATTGATTAAAATAAATTCTTCAACCTGAGTCCAAATTATTTTTTATTCACTCTTCTACATAAATTTTTATGCATATAGTTTGCTATAGGGTTCATATATAAATTAACATTATAGTATGTACAAATTTTAAAAAATAATGTATTTGTTAATAATCAATTGAGAATATATATATATACACCACATATTTTGGACTTTTTTTTTTCAATATTTTTTTCTACAGAAACATAATAGCAATCTTATGATCAGCAGGCTACAGCCTCTCTATAAGATTTGATGTTTTTGTGTGCATTGCGATTCTATTTTAAACATTTACTACTGACATTATTTATCACAGTTTTTTGGGTAAACTTTTTAATCTTTAACATTTTTGATACAATAATTTTTTTTGTTTTTTTTCTCTTTACTAAAGTGCTTTCATTTTAACTCTGAACCTTTAACAGGTTGATATTTCTATTCTTTTTACTGGTGGCAATATTTATAAATATTCAACCTTTGATTTTTAATATTAACCATTTGTTCTATAATAAAATTCAATAATTGAACTTGATTTGTTAAAAATATAAGTTTACAGACAAAAAATATCTCTTAAAATTATCTTTAAACTTCAAATATTAAAAATAATATATCAAATAAATACATACTGAAAGCAGTAAATATTTTTCTTACTAGATAGTATATGCTAAGTCAGGAAACCCAGAAAAATAATAAAACTTCTGTTTGGTTGATTTTTTTTTATGTGTCAAAGCATCAGTGGACAACTGCATGTAAGACATCTGTGCTAATCGCTCAGCCACCAATGCTTGACATCAAGAAATAGGCAAATGTGCAGTCATTATAAATCTATAAAATTCTGTTTTAAATGTAAAAGCATATTTATAATTTTTAAAATATCTCGAAAGTTCCTATCAACATATTGGTCATGGTAATAGAGATCAAATTCATAAGACATAATAATCTTACCAGCTATAGTTTTCTTTATTATTGTTATGACTGAATTTTTTAACTACTATTTTCAAAAATAAACTATATATGTTTAAAATCAAAATGTAATAATTTATACTTTTGTTTTTATATATTATACAATTATTGTATAAAAGTAATTATAAATCTTAATAAAGTAGGCAAAATATTTTTTTTTGTTATTCCAAAAGTCTTTTCAAAGTAATTTCATATATAATCTCAAAACATGAAACAAAGAAGCTAAAAGGCATCGACATTGATATTGAACTGAATTAATTTTAAGTTCACAAAGATTGGAGAATACTGACTGATTCATAAATTTTTAAACTGATAAATCAATTTGCATTATTTTGCATTTTTCCTGAAACAAGAGGTTATTTGGGGCAATAATGACTGCAATTACATGTATGTGACAAGTTGATATGAAGGCTTTAATTATGTGTTCTTTGGTTGGATATATGGTATTAATAATTAGGTCACTCTTTGTAATATGTAAATGGGGGTGAATGCAGCTATTTGAGTAATCATAGAGCTTTGTTATTCTGTTTTGTTTTGTTTATCAAGAATTTCATATGAGTGATATCACTCTTGAAGAATAATGGTGTCTAAGAGGATGATTTCAAAATACCATAGAATAATAAAGTGGACACCAAACAGTCTATCCCAAAGTAAAAGCCTTCACTTGGAATAACCAGTTAGTTAAAAAAATTGTTGTTATAAATTTTAATGATATCATAATATGTCTAATTTTACATCTAAAAATCATTTTATTACATGAAATCCTATTGGGAAAAAAGAAAAATTGGTGAGAGGGAAAATGTCTGTGATTTCAATGTAGCTTGAAAAAATGTATTCAGCACTTCATGACAAAATAATGGATATTGTAATATTGCAAAATTTACTGAATTTACAAATTTTAATGTTTTTTTGTTTATTCATTTTTTGTTTATTTACATATTTTTGCATTAGTATCTATTTGAAGTAGTATATAGTGATACAGTGCATGATAATGGTAAATAATCAATTAAATGTAGATCTTTTTTTTCATGACGAGAAAGCAAACCCAGGTCAGTTGTTTGAAAGCAACTATGCTAACCACTAGGCCACAAATACTCACAATGTAGATCGTTTTGGTTGCATTTTATCAAAATAAAGACATATTCCTAAAAGTGGATAAAAAAGCTAACCAATAATAATTATTGGTTAGTTCTATTTAACTTAAAAAGTCCTAATATAAGTAAAACCCAGTAGATAATTGCAAATGATAATAGCATAATAGTAAAACACATTAATTTACAAGTCACCTCAGCAGACTGATGGTACTTGAGCAGCTACTAATAAGCTTCTAAGAACCTGTCAATCAGTCCACAATAATATCTAATTGGGTTTTGTGAATCTACATTTTAGAGTGTTTGGATAAAAAAAGTAAATCAGTAATTTGCTGTTTATTCTTGTATCTCCTGAGTACAATCTATTGTTCTGTTGCTTTTAAAGTTGATGGTGTCTAGTTTACATTAAAATATCTGCTTAAATGTAATATACCAACTCACAAAAGAAAAAAAAAAGTTTTTTAATAACAGCTTCCTTATACTCATCTTTTACAACAATCTGCATTATAGTCTAGTCATTAGAAAAATCCTTTTTTAAAAAATAAAAAAAAACATAATTAGACTAATTTTATTCTTGTTTAAATCAAATTATAAACAATTTATATTAATATTCTTTTCAAATTACAGTGATGTTAATAATTGTAATACTGTGAAGGATAAAGAAAAGTATAACGTATTTCTTTGACTTTTAAATTGTCTTCTTATAGAATTGTAAGTAATAATAGAAATTTGTTTGGAAATAAGAAAATTGCTTGGAAAAAAGGTGTAACTTAGAATAACTTATTAAACAATACAAAGGAAATTTTTGAGATAAAGACTATTCCTAGAGTAGTGTATATTATATTTTGTTTTCTAAAAAGGCATATATAGGTTACAATAATTTAAGCTTAAATGAGAGAATAAAAGTACATAAAAGTAGGGTTAGAAATAAATAAATTAGTTCTCTTTTATATATTCATGAAAAAAGATACACATCACACAACTAGTTTCAACTAAACTAAGGTTGTCTTCTTTAAAAGAAATACAAAAAAAAAAAAAAATAACGAGTCATTATTATTAATAATTTAAGATTCTGAAGTAATTAATTCATTTAAATGTTTTTGTTAATAAGAGTGTGGGTAGTGTTAGTTGGGATTGTGAGTAATATATAGTATAAAATTGTTTTTATGTTTAGTTCTTTACACGTAAGAACTCTACTTGTAACAGTAAAACCATTGGTTGTGCTTTAGAATTTATTTCTTTGGCTAGTCTGCTTTAATTTTGAATTTGTGATAAGTTTGATTATTTTATTGACTAGTTCAGCTTTAGGTTTTTAATGTTTATTAATGTTCTCATGAATAAATGATGAATTAATAGTATTAAATCCACAAATTTCATGTAGTAAAAATATAATAGCTAAATAGCTGATGTTTCAGTACAATAACAAGTACTGTCCTCAAAGATTATTCTTTCTCAAATCATAAGAATGTGTGTGATAAGATTTAAAATCATTACTTTTTCATATTGTTATATTGTTACTTTCTTCTCATTTTCAAATTCTATTGGTTGAGAAGGTTTAAAAAATATTTTATCCTCCAATGGCTTTTTTAAATATTATTAATTTTCTTCAATTGACACTTCTCATTGATACTCTTATGTCTTTTTAAATATTCTGTAACTACCTTTATCTGTCTGTGATGATATTGTTCAATTTTTTTCCAGAATTTATGTTCTACTAAAATTGATGTCATGGTTAGTTAATTTAATGAGTGCATAAATGGCTGATAAATTGTATTTTTCTCTAACTGCCAAAATATGTTCTTCCCTCTCTTATGTTTATTCTACAATTGGTATGTTCAATGTATAAATGTAAACAAACTCCACATGGATGGAATTTTATATACAGCATGACACTCCAGAGGCATTTTATTTTTTTGGACATGAAAATACTTTATTGATTTTTAAATGTAGTACTAACTGTATGCATATTATTTTTCTTTCAAATATTACCAATTTTATCAGTAACTTCCTTTATATATGGCAGAATAGTTTTAAATTTCGAAGTATCAAAATCTTTTCTCTTATTATATAAAAAGCCCTATTAATAATCACATGATCAAAACCATTATAAAGAAGCATTTTTAGTAGCATAGGTACTTTGGTGAATATGGCTGTCTTCAGAAAGTATCTTAGTTCTGTCTAACAAGGTCTTTCCCATTGAAAATAATTGTGCTGGATGGTGATGAGTATATAAATGTATATATTAAATAAAAGATTCCGGATTATAATCTATAATATTTAATCTAATGTTGATGTTGTGTGACATTAATGACATTTGTTTTTTAAATTTTACCTAAACTGTCAAATGCCATATAGGATATCACAAATGCCCTTAACTGGGTAAATTTCAATTAGCGGTATGCCTTATTTTTATTTCGTATATGTGTATGAATTATATAAGTATTTTATGTATACATTTCCAATAAAAAAAGATTTAAGTTTGCATCATTTCTTTAAAAAATCTTGTAGATCGATTTATTTAAAAAAAAAAAAAAAACATTTTATTATATTTGCGTTAAATTTAAAATGAATTCAGTTTGTAATATTTACTTTAATTTTATAGCTCATTAATCTTGAAATTAATGTTTAAATTTTAGAATTTAAACATTAATCCTAATATGTATATTTAAAGAATATCAAAGATAAAACATTAAATTAATCTTTTTTGCAAAGAATTATATTTAATATTCTTTTATATTAATGATATTTTTTTATTCAGTAAAGATATTTACATACTATAGTTAAAAATATTTACTAATATATATATATATATATTGTAACGATATATAAATATGTCGTTACATTAATTTAAAATAAAAACTTAAAAGTTCGCAAATAAAAGTAAAAAACTAAACGCTAAAATTAAAATGCTTGTTAAACGTATATACATTTGCACAGATGCCAAACTTTAAAAATATATTTTTTTAAAAAACAAATAAATAAGTATTTGGACGTACTTTTTTATATAAAAAAAAGTACAAGATTTAAAAATAAAAACAAGTATTAATTAATTCTTGTAATCTGTAAATGGAAATGATTGTTTATAAATTGTTTGAAAAGCAAGCTAGCCTGGGGCTCTTGTATAATTAAAATGATCTGATGAAAGATAGATAAGAAAATAAAGAGAAATTAGCTTGACCAATGGAAGCACTAAGTCTTGGCTCGGACCCTAATGAAAGTGATGGATTAGTGACGTTTTGTGGATTGAATCCGTGTGGATAATATAAAAAGGGAAATACAGTTTTTTCTGGAGTTCCAGCATTGTGTGTTTGAGAGATGTGGTAGGACACACATACCACACTCTCTATTTAAAAAAGAAAAATGAAAAGACTGTGATACCTTGAACCAGCTATTGCCATCTCCAGAACATTATCTTCCAATGGAGGTGTCACAGGAATTAAAAGCAGAAACCTGGACTCTTTTACCGTGAGCTATGAACTTTACAAATTAACAACAACAAAAAAAAGTAATTAAGAACTTTCGTCATTGTTTTTTTTTAAAGATTCAGGTAATTTAAATTTTAAAATGAACTCTTATTTGATTTTCAAATTAATATTTGATTGTTCAAATTTATATAGTTAAGTTTTGCTAAAATCATTTCCATTTTATTATTTTTATTTGTAGTAATATTTATTGTAGAAGTTATTAAATGCATTACATTTAAGTTGGGTATAGACCTTGCATAGATTTGTTAGTGGTTGATTATGTTGTGGTTTTCACAGTCGATTGGAATATATGTCAACAATATCACTGCAGTGTCTTATGATGAACACCAAAGGGTCTCCTGTATTTCCTCAGCAATTGATGTTATCGATTGACTTTGTATTTTGATCAGTTGTGTTTAATTTGGAATGTTTTTGACCGTGGAATCTGTGCAGCCGATCTATACTCGACATTATAAAACAAATTGTATAAAAATAATCTGTGCGAACATATTTAAATGTTAAATTTAAGTCGGGCATGAATAGCTATATAGTTTTGTAAAGTTATATTAAGGGAGGGTAATCTTAGGTTATTCATTTCGTAGTTGAATTGGTTCAATGGATTGGATATATTTGTGTAATTGTAGATGTAGTATGAGATCTGCTATGAGCAGGATTATATATATACGCCACACACCTTCTGTTTGCCTATGGATGGGTTTGTAAGATGGCAAAGGACCGCAGTCCATTCCTATGGAGTTTTATGTTTATTGTTCTACTTGCCAACAGATGTAACATTCCTGTTGGTGGAGAGACAATGTCTTTTCTAATTCTACTTACTGATCAGATGTACATTCCTGACAGTATAGTATTTTGTGTTGTCGTATTTTCATGCTACATTGAATACATAAATGTAACAGATGGATTGGCGCCGGTTTGATTGCGAAATTTGTTGCCTAAGGTTAAATCAGGGAAGAATATTTTCTTTTCAAATGCAGATCTATGTAGTCTGTTCATACTCGACTATCTAAATAAAATATTAAACTCATTGAAACTTAGTTAAATGTAAAATTAAAAGTTAATATAAAAATCTAAAATGTTAAACTTATTCCTCAAATTAGAATGATTTTATATGTGCGTAAATAAATATTTTTATGTGTTAATTTCTGGCAGTGGCTTTTATTTAATTATATTTAAGATATAAATTAAGATATAGATTTTTATTTCTGTGTCTCCACTGAGCTAGTGACTTGGGCTAACGATCTGAATATTTAAATAAAGTGGAATCTTAACAGCGCGTATCTGCCTACTCTATAAATTTTTCTAGGTTAAATGCCTAGATGGCACCCCATAGAGCGGATATAGTAGTTTGCAGTTACATTCGATCTTCACTTTCATTTCGATCGTTATAATATACATATATATATAAAAACACTTAAATTTATAGAATCCAAAGTTCAGCATTGATCTAGTGATTAGATGACCTAAAAATAATAATAATCATTTACACTCTTAATGACAAAATTGTTTCCATACTCTTGCAAAAACAAAAGTTGTATATATGTCTCATATTATATTAAGATAAATAAAAAATTGTAAATCTTTGAAGGAAGAATTAAGAAAAGATTAATCTAATGTTATATGTGAAGTGTACTCTTGTATAGTTGTGAAATGTAGTCAATGAGTAATAAAATTAGGAACATATGGAAAGCCTTTGAAATGTGGACATGAAAAATAAATCTGTTGGGATAAATAAAATAACAAATGAAATATTGAAAAATGTAAATGTAAAAAGATTGATAGATGAAATTAGAAATAGAAAGATAAACTGAATTGCACATATATCAATAAGAAAGTATAGGTTAATAGAAGATGTTTAGGAGGGAATGGTAAGTAAAAGCAAGGAAGGACAGAAAATATTGACATTGTTGGATGATATAGAGACAATGGTATCTAAAGTGGGGTACACATACCCCAGGAGATATGCTGATATACTGTGAAATGCCACCTTATTTCAAAATATAATCATTATTTTATTTAGTAGTAAAATACATTTTGTTAGCTTTTTATTGGTAAACAAAAAAAATAAATTTAGCAGTTTTTAACAGAATTCAGAATCGATTTCTGGTGAGCAAATGAATTTCATCTCTGGCAACACTGTTAACATATCACCCGCTCAATGCATCATTGTGCAAGTACCTGGTAGATCATGTATCATCATCGAAAGAATTTTATGAAGTGTATAGAAGTTATACAGATAGCAGTGTATATTATAATAACTATGATTAGTTGACTCTTAAATCCCTCATAAAATGGATAATTGGTTAAAAAATTGCCTGCAACGAAACCTCGGGTTGAAGATTATTCTGAGAGTGTTTCTACTTCCAGTGCACAATAAGAAAGTAATAACAGTGATGCTGATAATTGTTCCAGTTCATTGATAATCATGCCAAGAGATAAAAATATTAATGATAAGGGATGTTCAAAAAATTGTATCAGAAAGTTCAAAATTATCAAGCAGACTATGTAAAATTTGGGTTTACATTAAAAGTAGTCCACAATGAATCTCATTCTATATGTGTATTATGTTGTGAGATGCTATCTAATATTTGTATAAAGTCATCAATGTTAATAAGGCATTTAAAAACTAAACATTCTAAACATGAACACAAAGCATTGCAATTTTTGAACAACGTTTAAAAACATATAATACTCTATCTACTAATTTAAAAAAAATTTTACACTTAACGATAAACGTTTAGAAGCCTCTCTTGAAGTTTCTTTCTTAATAGCAAAAGATAACAAGGCAAATACCATTGGGGAAACATTTGTTCTTCCTGCTGCAATCAAAATGATGCACTCAATTCATGGAGAAGAATATGCCGAGAAATTAAAATGCATTCCCTTGTCAACTGATAATTTAAAGAAACAATTATTAAAACAATTTACCCGATGTGGAAAATTTGTTGTACAACTGGATGAAAGCACAGATTCCATCAACTTTGCTCAGTTAATATTTATTAGATATTTTTTAATAATGAATTGCGCGAAGAATTACTTTTTGTGAGCCACTTAAAGAAAGATGTACAGTGAAATACATTTTTTCAACAGTAAATAATTTCTTTGTTACAAATAACATTTTATGGGAAAACTGTATAAGTGTAACCAGTGATGAAGCAGCTGCTTTGACTGGAAGCAAAAAAGGATTCAAGGCAAAGATAATTGAAATAGGACCCACATGAAATTTGTACTTTACTATCTATTGAAAAGCTATTGCAGCAAAGAAATTGTAGCCAGAAATATATCATTGTGCTGCAGGGTGTTATCAGTGAAGTCAATTAACGTTTAAAGAAATTGCTATCATAATATAAATCAAGAATTGATTGTATATAGTCCAACTGATGAGTGCTGGTTTTGCATGAATTATGTACATTGGGGGACCATGTATCATTTTACATGTATGTTGTCATGTGTATCAGTTGGTTGAGATGGAGTGGAAACTAAATAGACCGAAAAATCCTAAGTTCAAATGCTTCTAATTACATATATAAGAAATCTTCAGCTGAAATAAATGTGTATATTTATAATATATATAAAGAGTCTGCAAGATACATGTCATGTGACATGTGATTGATTATATATATATATATATATATATATATATATATATATATATATATATATATATATATATATATATATATGAACTTACATAAATATGAAAGACATTGTAGCATTATAAAGTTGTGAATGATTATGACACAATATTCCTAACAGGATTTTTTTTTTAATTATTTACATTACCATTTAATTCTTACCTCTTTTTATGTATAAATTGATTTCTCATAGAAGGATATGATAAAAGTCTTATAATCCAGCTTTAAATTGTGTTTTTCAGTTTTTTCATCATTATTTAAGATTACTTTGATTTAAAAATTTCAGCTAATCTGCTGAGTTGATTATGCATGTTAAGATTTTTTTATAACATTAAATCAATAAGAGGTCTATAAAGTATATGATGCAAATACGCTGACAAAATTAAAAGTTTCTTCTTCTTTTTCCTTTTCTTATATAATATTTATTAAGGCTGTAGCCTCAATCACATGTGTATAAAATGTGATAGTAGGGACCTCTACAGGTCTTTAAACCACAAACTTACTCTTGGAAGAAAAGAGGGGTTCCAAGAGTAAGCTTGTGGTTTAAAGACCTGTAGAGGTCCCTACTATTGCATTTTATAAGCATGTGATTGAGGCTACAGCCTTAATGAATATTATTTACGTAATGAATGTGCGTTTAAATAAATTTATAATTACAACTTTTCCTATATATTGATTTCTACTTTAACATATCATAACACTTACAACTTTCTTAAGGATTTTATCAATACTATTTATTTATATCAAAACTAGCAGTTTCAACTGTCCTGCAGTCATCATCAGAGCTCTTTAAAGTTGGGTTTTTAGAAATAGAATTGTAAAGAGCTCTGATGATGACTGCAGGATAGTAAAAACTGTTAGTCTTAATATAAATAAATAGTATTGATAAAGTGTTTAAAAAAGTTGTCAATGGTATGATAAATTAAAAGTTACTGATCGGTTGATATAACTGAAACACAGGCTTATTATATATACACCTGTGTCTATATATGTAATATATAAGGCATATGAGCACAGACTTTCACACAGCTTACCACTCTCCAATCTATCTAATAACACTGATACACTCAAGAACATATATGCTGAAAAGATAAATAATCACCAACATACGTATTTCATGCTAAACCAGCAATCATCAGTTGGTCCAGATTATCATCTCCCACCCATATATATTATAAGTGCTCAGATATATATTAAGATAGACAATATTCATACTTTAATAGACAGGCTCCAATCTACTACACACTCCAACTCTTCAACCACCCATCCAATTGAAAATCTGATGGAATGCTCAAAGGCCACCCTGAAGCTGAGATACTTGTCACACCCATGTTGACCCAAGGTCAATCTGAACCCCACATGTACAGGACATAATCCATTAAATACATATGCAAGGATGGGCAGACATCTCTACAATGTAATAACTGAAACACAGGCTTATTATATATACACCTGTGTCTATATATGTAATATATAGGGTATATGGATGGGCGGTTGAAGAGTTGGAGTGTGTAGTAGATTGGAGCCTATACATTAAAGTATGAATATTGTCTATCTTAATATATATCTGAGCACTTGTAATGAATATGTGTGGGAGAAGATAATCTGGACCAACTGATGATTGCTGGTTTAGCATGAAATATGTATATTGGTGATTATTAATTTTTGAAATAAATTTCACTTTTAAAAATACAAGTTAAGAAACTTGAGATAACATTGTAATTGGAGGCATTAATAATTATAGTCATGACATTCTGTTTAAATTTTTGTAATAAATTAATAAATATGAAGTTAATTTTTAATTTCAGGCAAGTATTTCATAGATATGTTATGATTTTATAATAATTTATTCAGGTTTAAAAATTGAAATTCATTCAACAAATATTTTATTAATTTTCTCTTTACAATAGCATTATGACAAAGAACCGATAAATGCAACTCATTGTTCCTGTTATTTATTTCACATTTTTATATTTCTTTATATTTGGAATGCTTCAAATATGATGTTTTAGAATTTTTTTATTTATAAAGATAAAATCTATAACACAAATGTTTTAAACACTAAAATTAAAATGTTGAAGGTTTAATTCAAATCTCACTTGGTGTGTGTAAACATAAAAATAATGTGAAAGGTTCATAAATTACTGTCATTTTGTGTGTAAAGATAATCCATAATAACTTTATATCATGAATATCATCATACATATAAACTTCACAAAAAGTTACAAGGGTAGATCTTTTATGTGGTGATCTGATATTCCAAAAAAGGATTTGTAGCTTATCTACTTGCGTAAGTCTTTTGCATTTTGTCATTTTCTTTGGTTTCACATTCAACATTGACTTTAACATTAAATTGTTATTACTTATCAGAAAATAATAAATTTAACTTCATATGATAGATATTTTTGTTTACTACTGAAATAAATTGGAAGTATTCATATTTTATTTTTGAAAATATTAAAGATATGAATTTGTAATAAAAACAAAAAGTTCCCCATACATCATCATTTTTAGAAAGGTTATTTTCATTTTTCACAATGAATAAAATCTTTTTATTTGCCATTTATTTCTCTTAAATATAATGAATCATGCTTTAAAAGTTTAAATTTTTAAAATATTTTTTGCAATATTATACTTTCACACTTCCTATTAATAATAACATGAATGATGTAAAACCTAAGCTTGTAAATGTCTTCAGGGTAAATTTACATTTTCCAAAAACATAATTTTCAGTTTTTAAAAATAAAATATTTCTTTTCAAAATAAATTATTAGTGTTACATTCTTGATATGTAATCACTATTATATAAATTATTGTACAAAAATATTCTTAATTGTATAAATTTGCAAATGAATAAGTTTTTGATTATTCAAACTATTTTATTTAAACAAAATCATAAAATTGGTGACATCAGAAAATGGCAAAATACAAAAGGGTAACTCATCAAGGAAGGAAAAGGTGGCGCTAAAGCTCTCTATACCTTGACAAATTTTTACTTTTTTGGCCATCTGTAGAATTTTTTCTAAAATAAAATTTTATATTAAAATATATATAGAAAAATATGTGTTTAAAAATAAAGCTTGCAAAAAATCTCAATAAAGTTAAATAATTTTAAAGAAGAAAATCTTTACTTGGAAATGCTCAGATGTTAATTAATCCTTTATTCTTTAGTTAATAAATTTTTAAAAGCAATTATATCATTTTTAGCTGTGGGCTGTTTATTATTTATTAGTATAATTGTATTTGCAACAAGACATATCTTTATATAATTATATTTACAAAAAAAAAAAAAAAAGAAAGAAAACATATTTTTCATTATTATTCCTATTATTTACAAATTTTTGCTATTATCATTGTTAACAATACAAAAGATTTAATTGGATTATCTTTAAGGCACAATCACCTAGCTAGATTTTGCATAAGATGCCATTTGTATGACTTTTTGTAGGATATTCTATATAAGTGATGAGAAATGGAATATATAAATAGGACATTCAAAAGGACATCCTATTTTGAATTATATTTATGTTTTAAATCTAGGTTTTAAGTAGTTCAGTAAATTCTGTACTTCTAAATTTTGCTAATTATGTCTTTGCTATTTACTTTTTTATTGGTGAGAGATTATAGATATATTTTTTAAATATCCTTATCTACAGACCAAAAAAATTGTGGATTAAAAGTATCTGCTATGCTTGCTATTAAAGATTAAAAATGTTATAGAAAAAGACTCAGTCTTCTAGTGAGATCAAAACCAATGGCATAAAAGTTTTATGAGTATAAAAATACAAATTAACATAAGGAATTGTAGAAAGTAAAAAGAAACACAATGGAGATCGAGAATGCGAGAAACTGCAGAAAAACTATAGGAGAAGACATTATATCAAACTCATTACTTACCTTTTAATGATTTTAATACCTGCAAAATTTCTTACTTTTCATTATTGAAAAATTTATAAAATCATAAATTATATAATATTGATATATATGCCATTATTATAATTAATCAAGCATACGTTTAAAGCTCCGTTATTCAAATAAAAAATTTTAAAAAGTAAGAGAAAAAAAAATATCTAGCTGTTATCTTTATCATTAGTTGGGTGTTTCTAAAACCGATGTTATATGCTCATACAAACATTCTATCTCGCTCTCTCTTGTTCTCTCCATATATATATATATATATATGCATGCGTGTAGTACCAGTATAAACCTACAATTATATATAATCTATATGTATTATATATATATATATTGGTATGTGTGTGCGAAAATGTGTGATTTATAACAGAATGAGCACATTTGTACAATATCTTTACTTTAATCTGATATCCTTAAAAAGTTTTATTTAGTCTTATTTTTGCATTAAAGTAATTTTTAGAATCGTTAAATCCAGTAAAACAAATAATTTAATTTTATTTTATTTCAAAATGGTTGAAACTTAAAGAATAAAATCTGAATTTACACTAATGAAATAAAGCAAAAGAATGAAAAATCTTTTACCGATTTAAGCTGATCATCAATAAAGAACTTTTTAAAGAACTTTTATTTTACTTTATTGTACTCGGGTAACAATGAAAAGAAAAAAAAACTTACAAGAAGTACTTGCTAACAAATGCAATAATTATTTTATTTATAGCGCTTATATAACTTTAACTTTTCTATTGAATTAAAGTATAGCTATGCATATATTCATAATTGTTCGTATGTATTAAGTACATTATTAATTTACATTAAAAGTAAACATTTCTTTTAAATAATACTTAACTTTATATATGTATGAGTGTGTGTAATGTGTCGTTAATAAACAGAATAACCAAAGAACGGTAATTGATTTAAATACGTGTTTTTAAAGATCTATTTCATTGAAAAATGAAAATGAATTTAAACGCACACTTTCAAGCTTCATATGGTCATCCATTCTATTCAATATAACCGATACACATGGCAACATAGATGTAAAAAAGATAAATAATCGTCAATATATGTATTTCATGCTGAAATAGCACTCATCAGTTGTCCCGGATTATCATCTCCCGCACGTATCCGGGCTCAGATTATAGTAAGTTAGCAAATCTACCTACTTTAATTAACAGGCTTCAATTCTCTCCAATCCCCAACTCTTCAGCTATTCATATCACTGAAAATCTGATGATGGAATGCCCAAAGCCCTTGATGATGTGCATTTAAATGGATATATTAAGGTCCTACATATAAGGGGTCAACATAGGTATGACTATAATATTGGGATCATCAATGGCTTTGAGCACTCAACATCAGATTTTCTTGTGTGGTATGGTGGTTGAAGAGTTGGAAACTAAAGAGCATTGAAGTCTGGCTATTATCATGTGTAGATTTGCTATCTTAATATAAGAGGGCACTGTTTATGTATACATATGGGAGATGATAATTTGGTCCTACTGATGAGTGGTGGTTCAGCATGAAATACATATGTTAGTGATCATTTATCTTTTTCACATCTATGTGGTCAGTGGTCATGTGTTTCAGTTAAATTGAATAGAGTGGATGACTGTAGGGAGCTTGAAGGTCTGGATTCACATCCTCTTTAATTACATCTAGGTTAAATATATTCATTATACTTGTAATTCAATACTAATTGGAAAAATGTAACAGTCATCAATCAAGTTTTTAATTTGTGTCTGATAGGTATCAATCTCACCCCTTTCTTGTACAGTGAAGGTACAAACAATGTTATATTTTGTTTTGAGACTACCCTAAAATACAAACATATATAATAAAATAGAAATTCATGTAATACTATAATATTAACCAAAACAACAACATTTTGCTAAAATTCTTACATAACCATAGTTTCATCTATTAGCAAATAGACCTTTTCTAGTAAAATAAATAGATAAAACCATGATTGTGTAAAAACTTTAGTAAAATTTGATAGTTTTGGCTAGTATTATTGTGTTATATGAATTTCCATTTTATTTTTAATTGCTGGTATAGCATTAGGCGGTATTTAAATTTAGAAATGTATATACTATATAATAGTTTGTCATGTTTACAAGCCTTGATTATAATAAAATAAGTACTGTTTATTGTACTGTAAGTGTACAGAACAGTACTTTTCATTACTCACACAGCACATGCTAACACACATATTAAAACATCACATGATCATTTTTTCATTATGCTTAGATAAGCTGTTAAAGCAATAACATATGATGTGATGTGATGTACTGTAGTTTCTCCTTAAATGGAGTCAAGAATATCTCAACAATTATGCCCAGAGAAACCTGTTAGCCACTTTATTTTCCATTCCCCAATCTAAGTTTCCCATATTCTGGTCCATAGACAGAACAAAACTCTCCATGCAGTATTGCCACCTGTGCTAAACAGAGTAATCAATGAATGCCAGAAGGATTGTGCATAAAATACCTATCTAATGCCTACTCATCCAATATCCCCAGACTAGTTTCTGGCTTATGGCCTTCATCAGTGAGAAGCTTTGGATCTGAGAGCACTGCATCTAGATCTTAGGATATAATGCAACCCTCTAGCAACCACCTTTTATCTCTACTTAACTACAAAACTATGAGAATGGAATTGAAAACACAAAAAATATTTTCAATCTAAGCTCAATAGCTTATATATTCATATGAGTCTGAACTCAGTTCAGCACCCATACATTTTGGTGTCTTTGGCTCTTTTACAACCATAGCCACCACTATCCTATTAGGCAGGATTGGTGTTTAACCATTAAGCATCACATGATCACATCTCCTATACTAGCACATTAATTGTTAATAAACAGAGCAAAACTCTCCATACAGTATTGCCACCTGTGCTAAACAGATATTGGATGAGTAGGCATTAGATAGGGATTTTATGCACAAGCCTTCTGGCATCCATTGATTACTCTGTTTAGCACAGGTGGCAATACTGTATGGAGATTTTTGCTCTGTTTAGCAACAATTAATGTGCTAGTACAGGAGATGTGATCATGTGATGCTTAATGATTCTGGTCCATCCCATTTCCACAACATAATCCTTGTGAACTATATGGCCTTTATATCTAAATCCTCTTTTTCCAAATCCAGCATAAAAACCAATTATCCACTTTCTGTATAATTACTTTTTTTTCATATTTATTCTTCCATAACTTCATTATATGTGCCCTTTCTGTTTTCAAGCATTTACATTCAATTAATAGATGCCTAATATTTTTTATTCCTTCCTTACATAATTTACAGACTAAATCACCCATATTTTTCCAGTTACATGTATATTCTCTTGTTGCTAAAGATCATGTTCAATCCTTAAACAATAAACTACTTTCCTTATTATTATCATATATTAACTCACACCTAATATACTGTTTAATTCTAAATATATCTAAACTCTTTTTACTCTCTCTACAACTTTTTTTTTCTACAGTGGTGTCATCTTGTGAAAGCTTTGGCAATATACAGGGTGTAAACCACAAGACTTGGAGATAATTACAGTCTGCTCATTTACCAGTTCATTTCTTTCTGGTGACCACCGCTATTTTACAATTATAAAAATTAAAATATTTCTCAAAATAAGTGCACATTTGAACACATGTTCTGTAATTGATCATAAAAAACTGTGAATGGATTTATTGGTTGGGAGTTTATAAAAAGATTGAGTGCCTGATCTGTGACACAATTTTGGGGACTTCCCAGCTCCCAAGTTGGACCCTCTACTGCAGTGCCAAACTGTGCAAGGCAAAAACAGGTAATAATCTTATCATCAGGAGTTCATAAAAATTTAATCACTAGAACCATGAATGCCAGAATCAAACCTGGTTCCTCTGAATCCCATATTGGTCATATGACCACAGCACCAAACCATGCAGAGCATTGATCATTAGAGATGATGATGACATCTCTATACTAGATATAGTATATTTATTGTTTTATTTCTTTGATGCCTACATTCAACAATGTATTGTGACCCCCTCCAAGGGTGTCACATGTCTTTTCAAGCGTTAATATTATGATAACTGCCTTTTTATCATCTTATATTATTACTTTCATTTGTAATTTTGACATTTTTCTTAATGCAACATTTTTATATTCTTCAGTTCCACTTTTAAACTGATAATAAGTTGAATTTTTAGTTTGATTTTCAAAACCGAAATTGGCAATTTGGACAGACTGCTTTTTCATTATTCAAGAATAGTATTTATACTTACATATAACCAAATCAATTGAAAAAAATATCAAGAAATCAAACTCGAAACAATATAACATTAACAATAATTTATTACTCGATTGTTTTTTTTTATTTTTCAATTATTTTTAACAGAAATGCTAATAATTCTCAACTGGACATTTCCAAGGAAACTTCACAATTTAAGAAAACGTGTTAATATTGCATAATAACAAAAAAGATATATATATATATATTACTGAAAGTTTACTAATTACATTCAAAATACTCATTTTACATTTTTGTCATTATTTTCCTTTCTTTAATTGCCTTTGTAATTAAATTTTGTCCAAAAATATAATTTTTCCGATTTACTAAGTTACCCTTTTAATTGCTTTATTTTCTACAATTTCCATTAACTAATTTTATACTTTACAAACTTTTAATCTAATCGAACTTTTCTGTTTTAATATATTTTTAACTTTTAAATCTATGATTTAATTAAAGTACCTTGCCAATGTTACTTAAAAATAAAATTTTGCATCCTGTGATACGCGTTTGCACGCACAGACACGTACATAGACTAACTTACATTTAATACATATTTTCTTATACCTGGATGTATCTATTGTCTAAAGTTTTCAATTGATTTAATAATAATTAATATTGCCTTCAATATATATTATGAACAAATACTAATTCAACAATTAATACAAAATGTTTAAAATAATAAAAAAATATTTTATACATAAACGCTTCTCAGTCTCTTAAACCTCTTTTATCATCATCATTAATATAATTTATTCATATATTTTCTTTCTAGAAGTTTGTCATTTTCTGTATTATAATTTCTGCTGAGCGCATGCTGTATTATTAGATTTTTTGGATACTGATATATTTCATTTGAATTTCCATGATTTCTTAAATTGATGTAAACTAATTCTTGGTTTATAAAAGCTCTACTATAGTCTATTGTTACATGCTTCATAATAAAATTATTATTATTATTATTATTATTATTATTATTATTATTATTAATTTTACTATTACTATTATTACTTATTATTATTATTTCTATATATTTTTCTTTATTTCTGTTTAATATTAAATACGCTTAACGTATATAGTGAAATTAAAATTCAACGATTATATTAATATTTCTTAAGGCTAAGCGCTTTCAGAGCTTACACTCATATTCATAGCCTTTTAACGTAGTAATTTATGCAAATCTATGCAAGCTTATTTATATTGTCCATCTCTTTGAAATGGAAAAGCATGTGTCTCTCCTGTTTATTGCTTTCAAATCTCTTGATATATACCATGCTTCTTTAACCTTCCTTTTGATGTCATTTCTTTCAGTTGCAATTATCCTAGCATTTGCAGGTTCAAATTCATGATTAGCCTCCTTTTGATGGTCCACAAATACTGAGCTGCCTTCGTTTCTTCTTAATACTCTTTTGTATAAGTATTTATGCTGAGCCACTCTGTTGTTTATAGTGGCCCGAGTCTCACCATAGTATACTGCACCGCAGTTTGCCTGAGGGCATGCCAACTTGTACACTACATGTGGTGTTGATTGTAGGTCAATTTTGTCCTTAGAATTGTTCAAAATCCTGTTGGTGTTTGGAGGGGTTCGAAAACCTACTGTAAATTCATTCTTCAATTTTTTGACCAGTTTTCTAGCAATGTTAGGAATATATGGCAGACATATGCGTTGTTTTTTGTCCCTGCTAGGTTTGGTTATGTTTTCATAAAATGTTTTAATTCTTCTGTTGATGGTTATTAAATCATAACCAACCTTCATCAGATCATTAACATATTGGTTAATATTTATTCTTCTTTCTTCTTCATATTTGCACAAATGGTAATTCCTGAACAAAAAGGCAGAAAGCCCTGCCAATTTGTGGGCCCTCGGTGCAGTATACTATGGTGAGACTCGGGCCACTACAAACAACAGAGTGGCTCAGCATAAATACTTATACAAAAGAGTATTAAGAAGAAACGAAGGCAGCTCAGTATTTGTGGACCATCAAAAGGAGGCTAATCATGAATTTGAACCTGCAAATGCTAGGATAATTGCAACTGAAAGAAATGACATCAAAAGGAAGGTTAAAGAAGCATGGTATATATCAAGAGATTTGAAAGCAATAAACAGGAGAGACACATGCTTTTCCATTTCAAAGAGATGGACAATATAAATAAGCTTGCATAGATTTGCATAAATTACTACGTTAAAAGGCTATGAATATGAGTGTAAGCTCTGAAAGCGCTTAGCCTTAAGAAATATTAATATAATCGTTGAATTTTAATTTCACTATATACGTTAAGCGTATTTAATATTACATAGTTATCAATAGTGAAGAAAAAATCGGAAATTTATTTCTGTTGTTTATTATTTTATTACAAACATAATGTGAAAATATATAAAAAATATTGTTGCCTTGAAATGGCCATTTTATATATGTATGCTATTGTGTATGCATGCTATTTAAAAATTTTCCTTAATAAAAAACAATTTTGTTAATTATGTTTTTAAGAAGGAATTTATGGGAAATTATGTTCATGTAAACTTTAAAAAAAAAATATTAGCTTAATTTTTATAAATTAGGTCACATCCCAGAAATAATCAAAATTTAAAAATGCATATATATTGGTATACACCATTGTTTTTTTTTTGTTTTGTTAGGATACAGGGAGATAGAAATATTCACATTTCATTAAAAGAGGGGGGAGATTTATCTATCGTTATCAATTTTACAATTTCTGATTATACTATGGAGAAATAAATGGAAATAAATGTTTATAATTGAGAAACAAATATGAACATCTAAATTCCAACTGTTATAGATGCTAATCATAAGTTATTCTCCAGAAAATGGCTGTTGTTTACATAGAATGTCCATTATTGTTAAATGTGGTACATATAGATGAAAAAAATGAAACCCATGTGAAATCTATAATGACACAAGCAATGTTAGGCTAGAATCTGGATTGGCAAAAAAATATAATGAGGTTTGAATATGCTCTAATCATGATAGTTATTAAAAGTGACATGGAATATATGAGGACATATTTATATATTTTCCTTACTTCTACACTTAAGACTTTGCATATGCATAGAATCTATACATCCATAATTACAAAGAATAATAAAAAACAAACATATATTGGACTTTAAAAAGTTGAACTACTTTAAGACTTGAGTTAAGCCCATAATGTTTGCATTTTGTACCACTTCTGGACCATTTTTGGTCATATTTTCTTCGTTTCATGCTCATTTCATCGTAAATTCTTACCTTAATCTATATTAAAAATTTTAATTCCCAAAAAAAAATCTGCATTTGGCAGTGTTTTAGCAAAAATATTTAATTTTAATTGACAAATATAATCTTACCAAAAGCCAATTGTCCATGCAGTTTTACTTTATATGGTTCTTCAATGTGCCTACTGTCAATTTCAACCATCGTTGACTGGAAGTTTATAACTAACAAAATCAGAAATCACATACAAAATGTGTTATGCTTGATAATAGATTTTGAAGGGAAATAAATATATTTTTATAATTATTTACATTCATCATTAATTTTTTTTACAATACTCTATCTAAGCATAGACTTCTATTCAAAAAATTTTAATTTATAACAGAAAAATAATTAAAATAAGTGAATAACTCGCAAGCTATTTGCATATCAATGGCATTCGGTGATAACCAGCAAATAACTATTTTTCATAATTATTTGCATATTAATAAATATTTTTACATTATATTATTTTTATTTAAAATATTTAACTTTAGATGAAGAAAAGACAATAAAAATGAATAATCACCATTTCTACATCTATGACATGAGAAATCAAAGGCAACTGGACGTTATTATTGGCTGAAAAATAATTCTTTTGTTTTATTGCAGACAATTTTTTTTACACTTTGCTTATATTTTTCTTCACTTATTAATTTTATTATAATTTTTTCATTACATTTAAACAATTCGAATGTAAAATAATTCAATTTGAAGAGGCCTAAATTAAAACAATTCCGATTATTTTGCATTGAATTGAAACGTAATTGAAAAATAAAAACAATATAAGTTTTACTCAATCTGACGATATAAGAATTTTTTTTCAGTTATGATGTTAACTGCATTAATGTCTTATAAGCTTATGCCCCCAATTTTTTTTTTGTTATATGCATATTATTTTTTTAAACTAATAATTCTTTTTTTAATATTATAAAGAATTGTTATTATTGTAGTTTATAAAAAGAAAATGTGCGGTAAATGAAAGGGGTATTATTTAAAACAACATCATATCTGTCAAACATCACATGATCACCATTTCTTATGCTTGCAACTCTGGCTTGTACTGAGTGGCACTACTGTATTGAGAGTTTTTCCTGCTTTATCATATCTGTTATCATTAAATTATTAATTTTTTATATAATATCTGTCATTTTATTTTAGCAGTGTGTGAAACATTTACGGATAATTATCAGAGGGCATTTGTAAAATTTATATCACAAATCATTTAAGAATATGTACAAGCTAGCATTATGGGTAAATATCGATTTAGAATTTAAGATTCACATGATAAGAGAATGCCATAGGAATAGAAAATGATTGGCACTCATCGGTTGCAAGTGTTCCTTACTGTATGATCTTTTGGCCTAAAAAGATAAAAATTAGATTCAGTAAAATATTATTTAATTGTAAAAGTTGATCCATGATAATTTATTTATTAGAGTCAAGAAGCAATGGTTGAATAGGATATCAATGTAATTTAGACACATGATATATATCTCGTAAATTAAGGTCATATAATCATTGATATAATTTTGATTATTTGTATATATATATATATATGAAAAACAAAAACAAGTTTTAATCACGTTAAAACCTGCTGTCGCTTGTATTTATGATCAATAGATAGCGTTTTACCATCAGCTGATCTGAAGGTGGGCTAAAATGAAAGAGATAGTTAATTCTGACTCTTTGATCGTTTATGTAAACAAATTTACGCTTGGTCAGTGTTTTTGGTAAAATGCCATCTATTGATCATAAATACAAGCGGCAGCAGGTTTTAACGTGATTAAACCTTGTTTTTGTTTTTCATAAATCTACCATTAACCAAAAGACTGTTTTTTACGAGGCTCCTCGTAGACATCTGACGTCACTCTAACTCAGCCGATTCTTATGCTAAAAAATTCGTTCAATAGGTTTTGAAGAGGTTTTTAAAAGTTCTGTAAGATGGTGCCCTCTTCCGACTTATTTTACAAGTAAAAAATAAAAAAAAAATGCATTTAAACCTAAACAAAGAAAGAACATTATTTGTGATTGGTTTTTAGCAAGCTCTCAGCCGAAAAAGACATTCTGATTGGCTGGAAAGAACAAAGAAACCACCTGATCAAAGAAAATAAAGAAAAACACTGAGATTTTCATTTCGAATATGATTTTAAAGTATTATAAAAGTATATTTTGAGAAATTAAAATTATTTTCAGAGAGAATACTAAAAAAACAAAATTATTTTCGAAAAATATCGAAGATTTTTGTAAAAATATTGAAGAATTAGTAAAAAGAAATATTTACTTTTCTATAATGTAAAAGTCGACCTTTTTGTTTATATTATAGCTTTTATGTTGCCGAAATTGAATATTTTAGAATAAATAAATAGCAATTTATTTTTGAAAGAACTTTCGTTCTCTTCATAACCTGAAAAATTAATAATATACTTTTTATAAACGTATCTGAGTTGAATTTAATATTATAGGCGAATATGTTTTAACAATAGGCTTTGTCTTCAGTTTGTGAGTTGGCCAATTAAAAGATTTGATTTTTACCTCATACAACCAATAATATAATTAGTGGTTAAGAGGTTAAAGGTTTCTGCAATGATATAGATTGCAGAGGCTTTGACTATATGGAGAAACTGAACTGAGATCAGATCCATATAGCTATCTAACTTGTTTGGCTGAGTTTGAAGACTTTATCGGTCTGAAAAATTTCATGCTTGCAAACTGATAGAAACTTTGTGCATAAACACTAGGAGTCAGTGTTTAGATCTAGTTTCTTGGCTCTGTCCTTCACTGATGAAAGCAAATCAGCTTGAAATAAGCTGATATGAAGGTGGGCTAAAATGAAAGAGATAGTTAATTCTGACTCTTTGATCATTTATGTAAACAAACTTATGCTTGGTCGGTGTTTTTGGTAAAATGCCATCTATTGATAATATATATATATTAAAACAAAGAATTTGGTGGACTACAGATATAAAATACCTATAATCCAGCTTCATCTGTCTAACATTACTAATACTAATGTGCAACTTTCTATTATGTTATATATCAATATTTACAAATAACTCTACAGCAGTATTTTGTAATATTTATTAAGATTAAGACATTAGTGCTATAGATCATTATTGGACAAATCTTGATAATGTCATTTATATATAAAAGTAAGTTATGAAATTTATGACTTGTTTTAATTATTATATGTCATCAACAACAACCATTATAAACCCACTGCAGGAGGAAGGTCTCTCCAAGTTCAATACATCTCCAATCTTTAGCTTCTCTTCTCCACATCACCCATGCATCCTTTCTTATTTCAGCCATACATCTAATGTGTGCTCTCTTCCTGGATCTTTTATAATATCTTGAAATCCAGTTTAAGATTTCAATTGTCCATCTATTATCAACTCTTCTAGCAATATGTCCAGCCTAACTCCACTTCAATCTTTTAATTTTTTCAATGAGGTTAGTAACACCTGTTTATACTCTTACCCATACAATGCGTTTTTGACCTCTTCTTGTTACTCCCAACATACATCCCTCCATACTTCTTTGATTGGTCTAAAGTCTCTGTATTGCTCTTTGATTAAGTGTCCAAGTCTCACATCCACAAGTAAGAACTGGTAAAACACATTTGTTAAAAACCTTCCTTTTCAAACACATAGGCATATTTCCTTTTAGTATCAAGTTATTTCTACCAAAAGTGCTCCAAACACTTAATTTTCATCTGTAGGAATAGTCTGACAAACGTATTTGTAGCTGTTAACTTCTTTTAACTACCAAAAGCACTCCAAACAAGTTTAATTCTATGATTAATTTTATCCATTATATTTTCATCTGTAGGAATAATCTGACAAAGGTATTTGTAGCTGTTAACTTCTTTTAACTGAGAAAATTGATTAAATATTACTTTAGTCTTTTTAACATTTATCTTTAGTCCTGCTTTCCTACTTTTATCTGATAACTCCTGTAACATTTCCTGCAGTTCTAAAGCATTGTTTTCAAAAACAACTACATCATCTTCAAAATCTAAATGACTTAAATAATCTCCATTTACTTTCACTCCTTTAGCTTCCCATTTTAATCTACAAAATGCTTCTTGCAGCACTACTGTAAAATGTTTTGGAGATATGGAATCACCCTGTCTTACATCCTACTCAATGTTGACTTTCCCAGTATCATTATGTAATCTAATTGTTGCTGTTGCATTTTTATAAATATTTTTTAAATATGATGATATCCTGGATTTATACTTTGATGATCCAATGCTTTAATCACTGAAGAAATGTTTATAGAATCAAATGCCTTTTCATAATCTACAAATCCAAAACATAATGGCAACTCATATTCATTTGTCCTTTCTATAACTTCTCTCAATACTTGGATATGATCTACTGTACTAAAACCACTTTTAAATCCAGCTTGTTCTCTTGGTTGGTGGAAATCCAATGTTCTCTGCAGACAAGTTATAATTATCTTGGTAAAAATTTTGTATAAAACTGCTAAAAGGCTGATAGGTCTGTAATTTCTAATATCTTCCTTATCATCTTTTTAAAATGTTAATATTAATACTACATTCTTCCAATCATCTGGGACATCTTTATCATTTAGACATTTGTTGTATAACTTTGTTATTTTTTTTTCTAATTCTTCACCTGTTTCTTTTAATATATCAATTGTAATTGTAATTAATGGAAAGAGATCTTATTATGATAGAGTATCAAAATGGTTAGGAAAGATATTCAGAAAATATGTAAATCTAGAAAGTAAGATGTATATAAAGAATAATAAAGAATTAGTAAGAGAAATTAAAACAGAAGCAGAGGAATATAGTAAATATAGATTGGCAATGGTAAAGATAGATGTAGTGTCCATGTATACAAATATTGATGTAGAAAGAGCAATTAATAAATGTAATGAAGATAGGGAAAGGGAAATAGAAATACCTATGGAGATAAA
Organism: Epiperipatus broadwayi; assembly: GCA_028023455.1. NCBI lineage: Eukaryota > Metazoa > Onychophora > Udeonychophora > Euonychophora > Peripatidae > Epiperipatus > Epiperipatus broadwayi. The sequence continues at coordinate 5,544,488 of JAQFVV010000051.1, forward strand.
GAATTTAATGGAAATATGTTATAAAGACATAACTTTTGAATTTACTGGAAGGTTTTATAAACAGAAAGAAGGATTGTTAATAGAAGGTGCATTGAGTGGGGTATTGAGTGAGATATATATGCAGGATATGGATGGAATGATAGGGGATGAAAATGCACCAATATTAATTAAAAGATATGTTAATGATTTTCTGTTAATATTTAATAGTAGTGAGAGACAAATAAAAAGATTTATAGGTACATTTTACAATAGAATGGGAGAATGATAATAGATTGGCATATCTAGATATAATGATAAAGAAGCAATATTATGAGAAAAGATGTGAAGTAAAAATAAAAGTGTATAGAAAAATGGGTATTACAAATGCTGTGAATTGGGGTTCTAATATGGATATAAAGCATAAGATTAGTGCTATAAGTTCTAAGGTATATTGAGCAAAATATTATTGTGAGGAAGGACAGGAATATGATAAGAAAATAAATAGAATAAAGGAAGATTTTAAGAAAAATTAATATCTAGAAAAAGTAATAAAAAAGAATATAAAATGATAAAAGATTTATATAAAAAGAGGAAAAGGATGAGGAGAAAATAAAATAAACGAAGGAATACATAGGAAGAAAAGTTAATGATAGTAGTATAGTAAGGGGAATTAATAATATTATTAGAAAAAAATAATAAAGAATTTAAAAATATTAAATATAAAGTAGTGAATAAAAGAAAGAAAAATGTAATGGATATTTTAGATAATAGATATATAAGTGGGGAAAAGATATATATATATATATATATATATATATATATATATATATATATATATATATATATATATATATATATATAGAGAGAGAGAGAGAGAGAGAGAGAGAGAGAGAGAGAGAGATAATTGGGATTTATGAGATAGAATGTAAAAAATATAAGAAGAATAAAGGGATTACAAATAAATATGTTGGTGAGATGAAAAATTCAATATATACTATGTTAAAACAACATAAATATGTTAGAGGATCATTGGTATATATGCATTTTATGGAGATAGGTCATAAACTAGAAAAAGAGAATATTAGAATGATAAGTTATGCAAGTAATAGGAGGGATAAAAAAATAAGGGAGGCAATTTTAATAAAGAAGATAAATCCAAATATTCATAGAGAAAGTGGTTTAAAAACTCTCTAAGTATAAAAATAAATAAAATAAACAGTGAAAGCTAATAAAAAATAAATAAATAAGTAGTTTTTATAATAGATAATAGAGGGAGCTGTATATAGATAATAAATAGAGTGCATGATGGGATAGAAAAAGGTGGAGGAAAGAATGTTTTAGTAGATAATAAGGTAAGAAATAAAAATACATATAAGAATTAAAATAATTAAAATATTTTTAAAAAAATAAGTAAATGGAAGAAGCAGGAATAAAATATGGGTAAATGGAATTAAGGAATGGAGTAAGATAATTAAAAATTAAGATACTAGGTGAAATGTGAAATATGGTTAAATGTATGCATATAGTAATATAAGAAAAAATTCATAAATATTACATTGAATTTATAAAGTTATGGCGAAAGAAAAAAGGTGAATAAATATAAATATGATAATAATTAAGAATAGAAATATAGGGTAAAGTTGATTTTAAAGTTATATATTAGTAAGTTTTATGAATAAAATTATGTTAATAATTAAGTTGGTAAAATTGTAACAATTTAATAGACATATGTATGAAATATGGTTGTATTGATATAATGTTTAAATTTTTTTAGTTCTGACAAAAACTGCTAGGAACAGTCGAAACTGTAAAATTAATAAATATATTTTGCTTTAAAGTGTAAAAAGAATGGAATGTGGTTATTATATGTTGTAATTCCATCATTACCTGGTGTCTTTCCTTTTTTTATATATTTCATTGCATGTCTCACTTCTTCATTTAAAAATTCTGGGCAATTTGGAAGATATAATAGATATAGGTGGTACTTGTTCTTTATTACTATATAATTCTTGATAAAAGTCTTCTACCCATTTCATGATGTCATCTCTCTTTTTAGTAATAATTCCATCTTTTTTGTCTTATTGCATATATAAATTTCATACCAATACCAAAATGTTGTTTTACTTTATTGAGACTTTTATTTTCTTCTACAGCTTTCCTTGCTAGTTCAAAGTTATACTTCCTTATATCAATTTCAACTCTTTCCGCACCATTTTACAAAATTCGAGATACTCAATCCTTTTTAATGCACCATTTTTATATATCTTCATATTTCTTCTTTTCTTCATAAATTCTCTAGTCTCAGTATAAATTTTATTGGTCAATTGCTGCTTTTTTCTACCAGCTATCTTTGTTGCAGTTTTTAAAAGTGTATCAGTTATTTTCATATTAATTTTATTCAAATCTGAATCATGTTCAAAATCTACTAAAACTTGAAACTGATTTGTAAGTTCTAATTTAAATTCATTAGAATGTTGCTGAAGATTAGGAATATCAACTATAAATATTGTTTTTCTTAATAATTTTTGTCTCACTAATTTTGCATTAACATGTGTCTTACATCTTACTAATTGATGATCACTTCCTGTGCTAAAATTATTAAGAACATTACAATCTTTACATTATTTTCCCCAAAAGCACTCTAAAAGTTTAATTTTAGAAATAATTTTATCTATTATGTGTACTTCTGTGGTAATAATATGACCAAGATATTTGAAGTTGTTAATTTCTTCTAACTCATCATTAACAAAAAATCCATTGAATATTACTTCAGCCTTTTCATCTTTAATCCTACTTCTTTATTTTCATCTAATAACTCCTGCAACATTTCCGGAAGTTTTAAAAAATTATTTACAAAAACAACTACATCATTTGCATAACGTAGATGAATTAAATAATCCCCATTTCATTTTATTTCTTTACTTTCTCATTTTAATTCACAAAATACTTCTTGCAAAATTGCTCCAAAAAGTTTTGGAGATATGGAGTCAACCTGTCATACATACTTCTCAGTTTTGTTAGTATCATTAGTAATCTAATTGTTGCTATGCATTTTTATAAATACTCTTCGAATATGACAATGTCCCAAATCTATATTTTGATGACCTAATGCTTTAAACTCTGAAGAAATGTTTATAGATTCAAATACATCTTCATAATCCACAAATCCAAACCATAACAGCATTTCATATTCATCAAAATTTTCTATAACTTCTTTCAATACTTGGGTATGATCCACTGTACTAAGACCACGTTTAAATCCTGCTTGTTCTTTTGGATGGATAAAATCCAAAATTTATTGTGAACGAGTTGTAATTATGTTGGTAAAATTATATATAAAACATATAAAAGTCTGATATGTCTGTAATTTCTGATATCTTATTTATCACTTTTTAAATATTATTATTAATACTGAATTCATCCCAAAATCCGGTACATCTTTATGGTTAGACGTTTGGTACTTTGCCAAAAAATTTCTATTTCTTCATTTGCTTCAAGATATAGTTTATAAGTCCATCATTATTTGGAGCTTTTCGCTTCTTTATTAATTTAATTCCATATCTCACTTCTTCATTTAAAATCCTGAGCAATTCAGATACTTTTCTGTGTTATTTATTGCTATATAATTCTTGATAAAAGGCTTGTATACATTTCATGATGTCTCTTTTTTTTAGTAATAGTTTATCTTTTTTTTCTTATCGCAGAAATAAGTTTTTTACCAAAACCAAAATGTTGCTTAAATTGCCGAGTCTTTTTTGTAATCTTTATTACTAGTTCACAATTATACTTTCTTATATCATTGTCAACTCTTTTTTGCACTATTTTACAAAATTTCCGATATTCAATCCTTCTTGATGCTTCGTTCTTGTATAGTTTTATATTCCCGTTTTCTTCATAAATTGCCCGTCTCAGTATAAATTTTACTGATCAATTGCTGCTTTTTGTTCTAGATATCTTTGTTGCTATTTTAAAACGTGCATCGATTATCTTTCTATTGATTTCATTCAAATATAAATGATGTTCAAAATATATTAATATTTAGAACGATTTGCAAGTTCTAATTTAAATTCATTATAATGTTTCTGAAGATTAGGAATATCCATTGTGAATGTTGTTTTTCTTAATCATTTTGTCTTCTTAGGTTTGCATTAACATGTATCTTAGATCTCACAAATCGATGATCACTTTCTGTGTTGAATTTATTAAAAACATTGCAATCATGAAATAGGTACTTCCTGTTACTCAAAATGTCATCCAATTCTGTTGTACCTTCATTTTGATGCTTCCATGACTGTTTTTGATTAACATATTTCTCAAAAAATCATAATATGCATTTTTTTTTTTTACAAACTCCACAAGTCTATGTCGTTTCTTATTTTTATCACAGTAACCAAATTTACCTAGAGCACTTTTATTTTTCAATTGTTTACCAATTCTAGCATTAAAGTCTCCCATGACGATTTTTCAAATGCTGTTTGGTCTATCAAAAGCCTTTTAAATATTAATATAACTCTATTCATCATAATGAGAACTTGTTGGGGCATAAATCTGAATTATATGCATTTGATATCTGTTACTAAATTAAATAACTAATCTTGTCACTCTGTTCGATATCTGACCAATCTCCACAATGTTGTTTTTTTACTTTTTATTTATAATAAATCCTACTCAACTTGTACTTCCAATGTTTATGGTTTTGTAATATAATACATATCCCTTTTAAATTAATTTTCTCTTCACCTTTTTTACTACAACTTTTACTTCCAATGTTTTTGCTTTTGTAATAAAGTACATGTCCATTTTTAAATTAATTGTCTCTTTACATTTTCTTCTAATTTCACAGTGTCCAATAATGTCCCATTTAGACAGAGACTAAACTCTTGATACAGTAATGCCACCAATGCAAGCCAGAATAGTCAATGGTGATCATGTGATGTTTAGTGGGTAACATTCCATTTAATATAAGCCAGTTCTTCCAATCCACTTGAAAGAGATCTGCAGTTATAAATATCTAAATAAAAGGTCATCATCAAATGGTAGCCTGCATCTACAATAATGACATTTTAGCACCCTTTATCTTTGGCCACCAACTACCACATTGACTGGTGAGTTTACAGTCTCATGAAAATAAGAGTCATATTTTATTTTTGGCTGTCATGATTGTAAATATATATTTTAAAAAATCTTGCAAAAAAAGCTCAACTGATATTTCACTTGAGAGCTATCAGGCAACTAACAAAAAAGACCATGGTATTTCATGAAATGTAGAGGTAAAGAGCCCATAAACTCACCACATGCTAATGTGTTTTGGTAAGCAGCTCATCAATGTTTATGTACTATGTGAATAATCACATAGTAATAACAGGTACAGTGACACAAATGTATGAATTGGAGATTATAAAATTATTTGCTCATTCCTTTAAGTCTTACAAGACTAATCAAATTGTCTTTTTCCAATTGACTGTAAATTCCTTTTTGCAGACTTTCCAAAATATACTAGCATTTATAATAATATAATTTTACATTGCAATTATAAAAACCTCTACATGTTTACTATATTAATCCAAAGTCCACTACAACGAATAAACAACATTACATATTAAAAATGACCATGTTCATATGCTGTCCAAGTATGGTTAGTAGCTTTGAACAAGGCTACAAAATACCTCAGCTGATTTGATATTCTCCTTGTAATTATTTAAGTTGTAATCTTAAATCTATTATTGGCATTCTTCCCTGAATTGTATATTTGAATAAAGCTGCTAAAACATTTTGGATAATTTCGATATTTGGCATAATAGTTGTTCGACTATGTCTACATTAAAAATTGAGCAGTAGATTTGACAAAGCCTCTTGTCTTATTTGACTATCATCTTGTTATTATTGTTTTGTTTATCTATATAAAACATGAATAGTAGTTTTGTATAAAATTAAAAAATATCTAGTACAAGTAATCTTCATTCTCGTAGTATTATTCCTCTAATTTAGTATCAATATAAGAACCAAAAATTTGCATAGCAGACCCAAGTGGATTTTTTTTTTGTAAAATAGATGACCTTGATAATAAAAGGAGTTTATTAATATAGATAAATTTTGTAAATATATATATATATAATCCTAAGTCACTATGTAATTTGCTCATGCTGAATAATTTCTACATATGTATTTACAGGGATTTGGATTCAGGATTTTTCAGTCTATTTATCCAATGCTTTATCTCAATCAACTGATACACATGACCACACATATGTGCAGGTCACATGACTCCCAATATATGTATTTTATGCATAACCAGCACTCACCATTTGCTCCAGATCATAATCTCCCACACACATATACAATCAGTGCTGAGTTTATATTAAGATAGAAACTCCTCAAACTTTAATGGACAGGCTTCAATTTTCTCACCCTTTCAGCTTTTCATCCATCCATTTTTTTGAAAAACTGTTGATGGAATGATCAAAACCCTTATTGAATTTAATATAGTAGTCATAGTTATGTAGACATTACACCAATCTAACCCTTCATATTATCAGACTATTATGTATTTGTATATATTAATAGAAGGCTAAGCTTAAATTTACCCCATTTTACAAGCAATGTGTAATTATATCACAGTATGTGATATTTTATAGTTAATGTTTTCTATATATGCATTTAGAGAGAGTTGAACTCAGATTTTTCAGTCTATTTATCCTCTATTCCATCTCAATCAATGAATACACATTACCACACAAATGTAAAGAAAAGACACATGACATCCAATATATGTATTGATGTAGAACCAGGGCTTATGAATTGGCCAGATCATTATCTCCAACACATATATGTAATCAGTACTCAGTTTATATTAAGATATCAATTACACAAACATTAATGATTAGTTAGAAGGATGGGAAGTTTGAAGCATGTTGATGAAAGTTTGAAGAATTGATACTTTAATATAAACTGGGCAATGATTATACATAGACTGTGATCTGGACTAACTGGTGTGCTTCTTATACATGGAATGATTTATCTTTTTCACATGTGTGTGATTATGTGTATAAGTTGATTGAAATGGAGTGGAGGAAAAATCCAATTATATATCCATAATATAATTTTCAATCATAATGGACCCACTGAAAGTTGTTCAAGTTTTATGCATAATTTTTTTGTTGACATAACACTAATATTATTTCTTATTTCATGTATTGTGCATGAAATCTTTTTCCAGATCTTGTACAAGGTCTTGGAATCTAAACTAAGATTTCCACTGTACATGTTTTATTATTTCTTCTAAAAATATTTACTAATGCAGTCAAGTGTCTATACCACTCTTCCTTTAAATAATCATATCTCAGATTCATAAGTAAGAAATGGTAAAACATGTTTCTTGTCAAAAACAAAGGTGTAGTTTATTTTGGTATTAACTTACTATTATCAAAACTATTCCAACCAAGTGTAATTCTATGAAATATCACACATGTAAAAGATAAATAATCACCAATATATGTATTTCATGCTAAACCAGCAATCATCAGTTGGTCTAGATTACTATCTCCATGCATCTATACAATCAGTCTCTGCTTCATATTAAGACAGCCAATCTTCATATTTAATGAACAGGCTTCAAACTATTCCAACTCACACCTTTTCTGCAATCTATTTCATTGAAAATCTGATGATGGGATGTTCAAAGCCCACTAAGGTAGTAGTATTTAATACATATATAATTTTTTTAAAATTATATCATTACTATAATTGTCTAAAAATTAAGCTGTTACAATGACATTATAGAGATATTTTTTGACAGTTAATACTAAATATAATGCATTCAAATTATATTAAAACTCTAATTGTTTTATAAAATTTAGAAGAATTTTTAATGGCAGATTATTTTGTCAAATTTATTGTTATTAAAAGAAATTTAAAATATTGCATGTTTGAAGGCTGTTGACATTTTGATTTGCCGCAAAATTAAAAGGTTTAATTATAGTGGATACTATTTAAAAATTAGTTTAATATATTATTTTCCGGTAATATATTTAAAACTAATTCTACTCCAGTTAATAAATAACGAAAATATTGATTTTATTTATTATTTCAAAATTTATTTTAATACAGATTAGAAATAATTTAAATTTTAAATACATGTATGCTATGCATAAATATGAATATTAAAAATAAGTATAATTTTTATGTAAATGTCATTCAAATAATGATTTGAATATGAATAAAAGGTCTTATTTTATTAAAATATTTAATAAATGCAGTTTATATAGAAATAAATTTTTTGCAGTCTATTTGTTGTTCTTATTTACATGTCTACACTTAAAATGTTTTTAATTCATTGTCAGGGTGATATTTCCATTGTTTTCCCGGATGACAACTTTTTGCTAATAATTAACAATTGATTTTAATATCTAAACTTTTATTTTATACGATAATTCAATAAATTAAACTTGATTTATTAGAAATATATGTTTAAAAAAAAATAAAAACGTTGTAAAAAATCATATTTGAAAGTTTGTAAATATAAGAGAAGTTACAAAATGAAACGTAATTACAATAAATTCTGGGTTATATACTGTTTGTTAAATGTTATTGTTAAAAGTAAATTTTAAAAATCTTTGTTATTTGAATTTGATTTGTAAGGACTGGGTGAATCTTTGTTAAGTTATTATAAGTGTATAGCATCATATTATAAAATCTGAATAGCGATTGTAATTATTAAAATATAATAAAAATTTTATTTAACTATCTTTGACTGGGTTAGAAATTACCAAAGAAACATGGTTACCTTTTTAATGCTACTTTGATTTTTTAATTTCTATTCCAATAAAACACATTTCACAAAAATGTAAATGTAATAATAAGTATATCTCTGTTTTAAAATTATAATTAGACAAATCTTATGTAAAAAATAATCGCAAATGTTTAAATCAATGATGGAAATAAGACAATTGTTTTTCTAATTATTAATAACAATAAAATAGGCATTTATAAGTTTATGGATATACCCAAAATAAATAATTTGAGACATGCAGCATTCGAGTAGGCTCATTATATGCATTTTACTTGGAGTGTTTTATGAATTACTGCCATCTTCAGAATTTTTTAACCTAATAAAGCAATACTAAGGTTTTATCTCAAAATGAGTCTAAACATGTGAATAAAACATAATCATTTCTGAAGGAGAGAAAAGCAAACCCAAGGAAAAGTATCACCACATACATGCAAATATTATTAGATGATATGTCAGTAAAGTGAAAGACTTTTTTACTTGATCATAAAAAATATTAGAGGAAAACATTCAAAGAAAATTTAAATTTCAAAGTAATTATGTTTTATACTCAAACTGTATACTGCAACATATAGTTCTATTGGGAAAAAAAGTAAAGCAAAGAGTGTTTTTTATGAAACTAAATTAATATATTTATTTCTATTATTTATAATGTTTTCATAAAATTATAGGTAAATAATTCATTTTAATTTTTTATATATTGATATTTAGTATCAATAATGTATTGTAATTATATGAATTGCTTTTACAGATATCTATACATGTGCATTTTTCAACAAACTGAAATTCTTAACTCTTCTCATAGAAGTAAAATTTTGTGAAATAAGTAGTTGCTATCTAGTAGCTCAGCTTACAATCACTATCTTGTGTCTATGGTGAACATTTAATTGCCAACTGTCAATTCAGTTAGTGTTAAAACACCTGAACTGAAATATACATTTATGTATTAAATTTATTTTAAATCTCCGGTGATATCATGCAGAGATTCTAATACAAAGAACCAGTGAATTGTTTTCAAGTCTCACTCCATGAACTCAGATCATGTATAAATATAATATGGATGAACACTATACATTATGCCTTTTCACAAATAAACATATAATTCTATGAAATTAAATTAATTAAATTATACAGTTGCTTGCAAAATTATTCAGATAAATTACTATAAATAACTAACATTTATTTCTTTAACACATAAAAATAAATTTCAAATAATCAGCCAAGTTTCAACACTTACATGGCATAACAATCTAACATTTATTTTATATTGTCTTATGTCCGTAGACATCCATTAAAACTATAATACTTTATGTAAAATTGCTTGTATATATTTATTTAAAGTGTAATAATTTATTTATTTGTATAGCAAATAATTTCCTACAGTTATTATTATAATAAATAAACCCACATGAAGTTTAATACTATGGTCAAATAAATTTTAGATCATATACATACTTAGTAAATTTATGTAATTGTTACATAAAGTGTAATTTTATATTTGTGGGCTGAATATAATCTGCAATGTCTAAAAAAATGTTTTAGCATAAATAAACTTCAATTATTATAAATAAATGTTCTTATTGTTAAATTATATAAAGTCATAGATAGATGTTTTAATTTATTGAGTAAAACAATTTATTTTTGTCTGATTATTAATTATGCAAAAAAAATATTAATTAGCTTATTTAATATTTATTAAAAATCCTAAGTTAATTGTTTAAATTTTGATAAGAGTTAATTTAAAGTATGCTGTGTTTTAAATATATGCAACAAAATGTTTATGTGAATTATAGCGCATATCAGCAATGTAATATATATATATATATATATATATATATATATATATATATATATATATATATATATATATATATATATATATATATATATATATATTGAAAGGTGTTAAGAAACAAACACAATAATTTTTTTCTAGATATTTACTATACTACACTGGAAAAACAGTTAAGAGTTAAATAAAAATTTTGAATTAAAAAATATTATAAATTAAACATTTAAAAAGGTCTATTTAATGTTTACTCTGATTTTGATAATTATAACAAGCAGGTTTTTATATTACAATAGATATACTGGTAATTATAAAATTTCACTATTTTAATTAGATCATGATTTTTTTAAACTAAAGCTTGTATAACATACTTTGATAACAACCCTACAAAGATGTAGAAAAAATTAAAAACTAATTTTACTTAAAATATGATATTTAATTAAGGTGATTAAAAAAGAGTCATTAACATTTTTAAAATCAAAATAAAGGAAGCTTACTCTTAGGTACTGTTTTTTAAATCCCATGATCTACTACAAAGAGGTGAATTTGAATCATTTATGACTCATAACAGTTTTGAATCGAGGTGATTATGAAGTGATAACTGAAGGGGCAGAATACAAATCAGCTCTCATTAATAATGACATGACTGTAGAATTTAAATTTCCATTGAAGTAGAGGGCTTGTTTTTCATTGTTCCATAGCCCATGTGAGTATTAGACAGTCTGTATGAAGTCTGTTAAATTATAGACTAAATGGAACTAATGCCAACAGTTTCCTCATTTATAGTTTCTCAAAAATGTCAATGGGGCATTATACTACTCTACTAAAAGCATGATTATAATGGACTAGCTTATCAATAGATTACCATATTAGCTTGTTGAAGAATTACCTTGCTATGATTTTATGCATATTCCTATTAATCTATATGCAAAGAAGTATAAACATATAATTACAATTGGTTATATATATATATATATATATATATATATATATGTAATATATATATATATATATATATATATATATAAAGTGCATTAATCTGGTGAGTAGAATGTGATATATATGGAGAACAAGATTATTTTATATACTTTGCAATTAAAATCTTTAAATTACAAGATTTAAAAATAAATAACCTTTGTGTAAATTATTCAACTAAAACTATGACAAATTTCCAGTTTTATTTTATTAAAAAAAGAAAACTCCAAAAGACATTGGAGAACAAAATAACTTAGTAGCAAACTTTTAAAGACAGTTTCAATTAATAGTAATCTGAAAAAAGAGAAAAAAAACTTTTATAAAGGACTATTAAAGAATATATATGTTTATTTAAAAAAAATTACTTACCATTAGAAATAATGAATTAATTAATAACTTTGATTTGTAGGGCATAATAGCAATACAGACATACATTTGCATTTTATGTATATTTTTCAAGATTGAATTATGTCTTGTGAAAATATATGTAATGTAATAATCAATCTAAATTAAATTGAAACAAACAGCAAATTATCTTTACAATTATTGAATTATCTACCTGACTTTCATCACTATTGATACCTTTTCAAGATATGAAGTTTAATACATCACATGACTTACAAATTACATTTATTCAACTTATTAGACATTATTTTATCTTCAACAATATAACACTATGCTTATTAAGTTACAAAAATATTTAGTGTCTTTTAAATTGAAATATTAAATATTATTACCTGTTTTAATAATTTAATTTATTTTAATGAATATTTAAAATTAACTAATAAAATATTTTAAATAAGCATCAAAATGTTTATTTTTATAACATGTAAATAATAGTAATTATTATTCACACACATGCTTACACATATCCATGTACAATATAATGTAACACATGCTTGCCTCTGACTGTTATGATTAATTATTTTATTATGTTTAAATAGTATATCTTTTCCTTGCCTTGCCTAGCATGTCTCTATAATAATTTTAATTGTTTTGTGGAAACTCTCTCCCCTATTTGATCATATGATTATAATGAAGTCGAATGATTATATTATTTCAATATATATATATAATCATTAGAAACCGGTCAATACTTAGACAATCTCAATATAGTAAACAATCAACAATTTCAAACTGTTGTCAAAGCAACTTCCTTTTAACAATAAAGGAGGTTGCCTTGGCAACAGTTTGAAATTATTGATTGTTATCTATATTAAGATTGTTTAAGAATTGACTGGTTTATCATGATTACTTATAAACCCATTTAGTCTTGAGCATTATTAAACTTCTTATATATATATATATATAATTAAAATAAAAATAATTGAAAATCTTACTGAGTTATGAAAATATCAATCAGCTTAGAAAAGATAAAATGTTACCAATCTACAGAATAAATAATTCCGAATCCAGTTATTTTAAGTATTCAAAGTATGAATCTGGGCCTTGTTTTAACAATATTTAAATATTAAATGAAATGTCAATTTTAATAAATTTAATAATAAATATTCATTTTCTTATGAATATTTATTGTTGTATTTATTAAAACTGATGTTACATTTGATATTTAGAGGTTATTAAAACTGAAGCTTTGCTTCGATCCTGTGAATACTTAAACAGTGATTTCATATTATTTATTCTATACACAATTTGAAAATAGTAACCCTCTGCTATTTTGTTTCAGCCACACATCCCCTTTAAACAAAGAAAGCTCAAAACAACATTAAAAAGGGGATTTTCTTTTCAGTGTAGTGTTAAAATTCGAACATTCTTTATTTAAAAGGGTGTGTGACTGGCATAATGTAGCTATGAGGATTACAAATATTTTATTTGACTTCAGCTAATATATACATTGTTTGCCTTATATTTTGTGACTTTAGTATATGCCTGAAGCTAAATGCTAGGGTAGGTCGTATGTCAAAATATCTAAAATATATAATATAGTTTAATTTTATAATAAACAGAATTTGTTATTTACTGCCTTATAGTGCTATGATTCTATTTATAAAAAGTTAATTTATCAATATTTTGTAGTCTGTGTAACTGAAATAATTTTTGACAGCTTGGCTTATGATATTTTTAGTTTTGAATAGTGCTAATTATGCTAAAGTCTTTAAATCATTAATAGTTGATAGTTTAAAGTAGTAAATAATGTATTTCATAAGTTAATATTGTTGATTTATATATAATTTAACCACTAAAATGTTTCAAAAAGCTAATTTTATATTTTAAAAATATGTAGTTTTTTTTTTTTTTCTGGTAAGAAAAAATACAATTGTAATTAATTGTAAAATTAATATAGACCTTTGACCTTTTTATATTTTCACAAAAATGAGGTTTACAAGTTATAAATTCATTTTATAACTTCTTTTGTAACCTCTGTTAATGCATGTTAGCTTTTTATATTTTAAAATTTTTTTTTTTTATCATGCATCTCAGATTTCTTATGAGATCTCAGATCTACTTTGTAAAGTTTTGCTTGACCAAATTTTTAAATTTTTTACGTTTTGGTTTTTTTATTATTATGCGATCTCAGATCTAATTTGTAAAATATTGCTTTTAATTGATATTATAGTCACATGACCACATCTATTTTATAAAGTTTTGCTTGACCAGATTTCTACATTTTTTTACCTTTTGGTTTTTTTTTTTATATTATGTAATCTCAGATCTTGTGAAGTGTTGCTTTTAATTGATATTGAAATCATGTGACCTGAGTTCTACATTTTTTATGTTTTTGGCTTTTAATTGATTATAGGTGTTTGAGTAAAATTTTGATAATGTGACCTGAATTCGAAATTTTTTACTTTTCACAGTTTTTTTTATCACTTAGATTTGTCAGACCATGGTTTTGGTCATTTCCCAATTCAAAATGGCGTAGATTGCATACTAAAAGAGCGCCAAATCAATGATCCACTATGACATCATCAATTTAGCTAGAAAACATTTTATAGTGACTTATTATATATATACTATTTTTGAATCGGTCACAGTTGACATTGTATATATCTTATAAACTGTTGATGATTAATTAAAATTCTATTTCGAATATTGGCGATCTTTAATGTTCTTCAATTTATGTTCGACTAGAATATATATAATTATTTGATACAATAGATGTATAAAATGAGTTTCTGACTTTATTCACTCAGACAATTTTTTTAATTTTATTTCACTTCAAAAACTTATTTTATTTATTGCAGTGTCATATGATAATTATATGTCTGAAAATAACAATTTTCTGGAATAAGAGATCTATTTTCTCTCCTATTATAAAAATGTTTTTTGCTCTTTTTTTTTCATCTTGTCTTTTTTAGCATGTAAGTAATTCGTGATGATCATACAAGTAAAAATGATGTTATATTTATATATCTCGTGTAATTCCTGCTGTTTAACGTATTTAAATTTTCATTTGCTTTATATTTTTTTTGTTGCCGTAATTGTTCAATATTGTAGATATTATATCATGATAATTGATTTAAAAATTATGTAATAAAGTATCATTTTATTTTCATACTTGTTTGTATAAAGACTGTTTTGACATTTATTCGTTTCATTACTTAACAATTGTCAGTCCTGTCATTTCGTTATTTGGTTTAGTGATTCATAAGATGATAAAGATAAGTATATTATCAACATATATTTATATTATTTGTGTATTAATTAAAATTTATTATTAAAACTAATTTTAATATTTGAGATGGACATAATTAGTATTATGAGCAATTATGGTTTGGCTTGGTCAGGCTTCTAAGATGCCCTCACCATATATATATATATATATATATATATATATATATATATATATATATATATATATGGTAACAGTATGAATGTGACCAGTAAATATTTGTAAGGTGCTTAAAGAACAAAGACTGTATTGAATACAATGTTGAATTTAGAATTAACTCATAATAAATGACTGTGGTAAAATTTAGGCTAATTTGATTTCTCAAGTCACATTATCCATACCATTACAAGTTTGAAAGATGCGTAAAATCATAGGAATTCTAGTTGTAATGTATATCAAATGAGGTTTCATGAAATAATATCCTAATCTTTATTCGCTCTAAATAAAAGTAAATAATAAAATTACTCAAATTATTCATTTACAGATCATTGTTTCTTCAAATACCTTGTTAAACTAAAGAAAATAATATTCATTATTTTAAGTTAATTGTAATAGCAATATAAATTAATAAAGCTAATACATGATATCCATTTAATGTATAAAACCATTTAATCAAAGGAAAATCTAAAATTTAAATGAATTGAGTAAAATGTAAAATTATTATTAGTGATAATTCAATTAATTACCCAGTTTTCTTTAATATATATATATATATATTAATTCTAATATTTTCATGGATAAAAGATGTCATATTATTATTACTATTTGCGGGATATTCCGTGTAATGAAAAAGCTAAATGCTGACGTTTCAGTACAATATCAAGTACCTTCCTCAGAGCATCCTCTGAAGATGCTCTGAGGAAGGTAGTTGATATTGTACTGAAACATCTGCATTTAGCTTTTTCACTACACGGAATATCCCGCAAATAGTAATAATAATACGACATATATATATAATATTACAAATCGATGTCTGTATTTCTTCAAAATAATATACGTAACTCTATAAATAAATATTTGAAAATACTGTAATTAAAAGTCAATAAAAATTATATGTATAACTATAACTTAGAAGTGCTTTCACTATGTTGTACCTTTGTCAACTATCACATTTAAAATGTCAACTTTCCCATAATTCTGTTATCTTAATGTTTGCTGCTTGCCAATTAATTAAATTTTGCTTGTATTTATATATTAACATCGCCTCTTTAATTTTTCTTTTATTGTTATTTCTTTCAGTTTCCAAAATTTTTACATTGTTATAATCAAAATCAAAACCATATACACATAATTTATTATGGTCATAAAAAACAGAAGCTGATAAATTCTCACTATTTTTAAAATTTTGTTTCGTATTTTGAACCCTTTTAAACAATAATATGTGCTCTTTTGTTCTTTTTTCCAATGTGCACCTCAATTCACCTATATATCAACTACCACACCTACATGTCCATTTGTAAATGATACAATTTTTATTTGTCAATAAAGTTTTATCTTTTGAATTGTTTATTAATTTATTCAATGTAGGTGATGCATAAAATGCTATATCCATATTCCTTTATAAATTGTCTTAATAAAACTTTCCTGTTGATTCAATATATATGGTATTGATATCCACAACTTTTTATCAGAAAAATTAACATTATCATTAATATATTTATATTTAGAAGTAAAATTTTTAACAGTATAATATACACAATCATAATTGTATCCAACGTTTAAAAACTCATTACAATAAAGTTCAATATTTTTAGTTTTATCTGATGCATATTTACAAAGGTTATCATTTCTAAATAAAAAGGACTCCAAACCTTCCATTTTATGTGACATTGGTACTTTTTATTCATATGGAATATATCCTCTTTTTGCTATTGGCTTAAGAGTCATATAGTAATCCAGTTTATCCTTATTTCTAGTAATCTTGAGATCCAAAAATTGAACACTCATTAAATTTTCATTTGTTTTAATCCACTTTAAACCCTTTATATTATTTAATTCATTAAACAAATCATTAATAGCATTTGGCTTTCCACAAACAAAAACATCATCAACATATCAATTGTATAAAATAATCTCTCTCTGATAATGATACTTTTTTAAAATATTTTCTTCATATGTAGATATAACAAAATTACATATCTGGGCAACTGTAGGACGACCCATTGGCCACCCATTATTCATTTTATGAAATTCATGCTTAAAAATTGCATAAACGTTTCTACCAATAAAGCTTAATGTTTCAACAATAAATTTTATTATTTTACCGTTAACATGTTTAAACTTTAATGTATTATTAATTAATTCAATAGAAGTCATTCTGTCAATTGATCCATGCATCTAGAACATAAGTACAATGTATACATATATTAACTATCTAAATAAAAGTACTTGACAGAATTTGGAAATGAATAAGGAGTAAAACACATAATGTCTATATGTATTGTACCAGTCAAAATTGTCTGTTCGTCTAACAAGAGCTAGCATCTAGTACCTCGAATCCAATCATGTGCAAGATACACAAGTCAGGAACAATCATGAACTCTGCCCTCTTGCCTATTTTCCAGATCTATAACATTATGAACAACATTTTTGATGATAACAAAGGAAATTTTATTCATACTTGTCCCAAAGCAACAGTGGAGAAACAAGAGATTTACAGGGAATTACAATATTACTAGGCTTCGAACTCCAACCCCCAAACATAGTAAAATAGCAAAAGTATTAGAATTATACCCTTTATAGTGTTTATTAATAAAGCTAGGGATTGGCCTAGGTCAATGAAAGTTAGCTATATATAATGCAATCTAATTAATGATGGGTATGCATAAATAATGAGGCAAAGCAGGTTTAATAATAATTATAGTTAATAATTTATTAATATTAATATTATAATGAAAACATATTGGAATTTAACAAAATTGCGAACCTATATATATATATATATATATATAGAGAGAGAGAGAGAGAGAGAAAGAGAGTCAACACTAATATAATTATGGATTTCACTTTGTTAAGGCTGATTTGCGCGTTAGGGGTGTTACATAATAAAAGAAATATAAGTTACAAATTAAATGATGCGCAAATCTGCAATTGTATATTACACTTCAAAAAAGGTAGATGCGCCTTAATATGCTAACAGGAGAGATACATTTTACCATATTATATAACGCGAATGCTATGATTATTTTTATGAAAACTCATTGACCTTAAATAGATAGATGGAATTTGATATACATCACTTTATTAAAGTTCATTTGAACTACATACGGAAATATTTATTAATCTGAATCATTTACTTCAACAATAATTGTAGTTTAATATGTTTAAACAGTATAGTTATCTAGATTTATTTGATTCTCTTTTTACTTATTAGAAAAGATCTAATTAACATTGCTCATTGGCGCACTCACACTTTCTTAATGAGAGGGCGGGTAGCTTAAACAAGCTTTACAATGACATTAACTAACTTAATAGAAACAAAAACATGAGATAGATTCAGAAATCATGCCATTATGTCTTACATATTTAGAATGGGCAAATATAAAAATATTAACGAGAATCGCAGTGCTGACTGAAGTAATAACATTAGAAATGGTGGAATCCATTTTAGGATGAATGCTTCATCAATAATATGAAAATGTAAAATGTGCCTGGTACGCGGGACAGGTCAGCATTTGAAAGAAGAGGTGGTAACGTGTAAGAATTCCATAGCCTGTTTTCCAGTATTATCCTATGCAGAGCTTACTGGCCACCTTTGACGATATCCAAGAGTCGGTACTTCCAAACTCCAATATGCCATGAGAAGGAATCCCGTTTATCCGGGTTTGATGTTTGATAAAGCAAAAGAAGGAAATTTCATAATGTTATGTAAGTACAGCAATGCTAAATAACTAAATCAGGTTCTTAATCACACTTATATATTAATTAAAGCCCTTTTAATTTAATAGGATCTAACGTAATGAAATGACATAAATTAATCCCTCTCGAAGTGTATGTAAATGACCTTTAATATTCGTTAGAATGTCACATATAAAAAGGAAGGATTATTGTTCCCTTCATTAAATAAATATTAATACGCCAACCAACAATTACTTTTATAAAAGACTATCAGATTAAAATGGCGTGATAAGTCAATTCTTTAAAATATAAAACACATAATAAAGGTAGGTCAATAAATTTACCTTATAGTATAATTTGAAAATAAAATCAATAGCATCAAATATGGCATTAACGAAACATATAAATGTAACAGTGAATAAGCTGCCACTAAGCAAATAGTGTAATTCAAAATATTTTCAATCAAGCGAACCTTTAATTACTTAAGAAAGCTTACATTTAAGATCAGATATCCCATAATTTCAAGGATAGTTATTAACAAAATTTAGTATCGGTTCACTGGATTGATCTGTTAGCATATCAAATTAAACGACATAAAATTTATAAAATAAAATAAAAGCGTGCCGCATTTAAAATATTAGAAACAAGAAAATGTAAAACCCATAGAGAAATACATAGATAAAATTTTAGATTCGTGCATTATATTTTAGAATAGAGAGAGAAAATCACTACATTCTAGAATGTCTACAATTAATATTACATTATTTTGATAAAATTAAAATGTTACAAATAAGTTAGATTTTTGAGAATGAAAGTTTTAAAGAGTTCATATTAGCGGCAAGCTTGTAATTTACCTTCCAAATCTTGGTGTCTTCACTTACGTCTGGATTTGAATGTGTAGAATTATAAATGAAGAGAACACGGTTAAGCAAGGCAAAGTTCTGACAAATAATGGTTGGCATCTTGAGGTAATTATGATAGCATTTAAATTAAGCAGTCCATAAGTTGAGATGGCAGGTTAACATAGCAGAGTGGAAACGATTTTGGAGAAGAACGAGAAAGCAAATTTAGCCCCTCTACTCTGGAGTCATATTTTAAAAATTAAATGGACATGGGTCCATTCTGCAAAGCTATTAAGATGGTGAATCAAGAGCCTTAGCCTAAAATTTCGGCTCTATTTATTCTCATGAAAACCTTCTAGAATGTTCTCTGTTTCCGGTTGAGATGGCCCGGATGTCCATTACGTGGCTGAAATACACCTATTGTCTAATTTTAACAATGACACAACAAGTTCCAGAGAGTATTGTTTGAATCTATTTCTAAAATGGAAATAGATTCAAAAGATATAATTTCCATTAACATTTAGTTTGCTAAGGGATTTTAACTTAATAATTATTTTTTTAAAACAAATCTTAGAATATTCTTTTATTTATAAATTTACGTTTTCGAGTTATTTTAATTACTCTCTAGAACTTTCTTTAGTATTGCGTCAGAAAATAAAATACACAAACTAAAATAAAATATACATAACTATAAAATAAATATACATATTTAATTACGGAAAACATATTTCAAATAATATCGCACGCACATACATAACTATTAAATGGGCATGGAAATTTAAATATTTCAAGCTTAAAATTATTAAATATTCTTTTATACTAATAATGTTTAGTTTATAAGCATAACAAAAATAATAACGGAGGGTTTTAAAACTTGTATGTGCGTCCTTTTCACTCTCTAGTGATTTAACACATATATAGATGAATTTAAACCTATGATTCAAGGTTTTGAAACACCAGACAGTGAAGCAAAAATATGTGCAATATATTTTCCGCTTCAGTATATAAGCATTTTAAAAAAATCCAGTGCATATTAATTTATATTGGATTCATGAGGCTTACACATCCAAAACTGTTCCCTATTTTTCCTTAACAAATCATTAGGGGATTTGGTTGTTAGTAGTTGTATTTATTCCTCATTAGTTAACTAGAAGCGTGTCTCATCTTTTTACTGCTAATATTGTTTTGTTTCCAAGGCAATTTTATCATCATTATGTATATGGCGGTTTATATCCAATTTTAACGAAATTGTGTACATATATGAAATGCTATTTAAATTTGACTGCATATATTTTAGGAAATTTTATCATAGGTGAATAAATTCTTTTAGAGTGATGTTGAGAATGCCTTCTATTATGTCATAATTTGAATTTAAAAAAACTCACCAGCTGGAAGTAGGTGTAAAACGTCTTTCCTAGTTATACATTTTCAAGTTTTTCTTCAACATGTAAACTCTGAACAAATACATTTTTCTGCTTCTTATAATACAAAATCTTTATAATAAAAACTATCGTTTGAGTAGATTACATTTATATAGAAAGTAATATACACTTTTCAAAAGAACAAGAAAAAAATCTTTTTAACTGTCTATTGCTGTTTTTTTTCTTTGTTTTTTTTTTTTTTGTTAAGTGATATCCAATGTTCACTATCATAATGTTTGGTTTTCTTGTGGCATTATTGTAATAAAATTAACCCAGTGATTACTTAGAATAAAATTAATTTAAATAATTATTTATAAGTACACATATGAACATAATTGCATTTATACACATACATGTATAATATCTGTTTATGAAGTGTGTGTTTAGAATAAATCTTACATGTGACAAATTTAAGTTATGGATTTTATTTTAAAATTTTAATTATTGTTTCAATTTTTATTATGAAATTTATTTCTACTAAAATTTGAGTGATATTTTGAAATAATATTATTAACAAATAATGCGTTTTTACTTAGAGAGATATCTATTACATTAGGTCATTATTATTTTCTACTTTTGCTTTTATGACTATCAAAAAATATTTTTACTACCTAATAAGGTAGAGATGAAGTAATGTGGAAATTGGACAGACATTTATTAAATATTTTGATAATTAGGGAACTTGTAAACATGACAAAAATATTATTGTGCACATCAACTGAAATTTGAGGTGTGTACCCCGATGGAACAATATATATATGATCACTAGATGGAGCTTTACCAATAGCTCCAAATAAGTTTTTGTATGCGGAGAGAGATAGAATTCAATATCTCTTCCGTTATCTCTCTCTGCGTTTATGTAAACAAAAGCTTGTTAGGAGCTATTGGTAAAGCTCCATCTAGTGATCATAAAATGCAAGTTAAAAGCAAGTTACAAAATTTATAACTTGTTTTGTTTATCATATATATATATAATATATACTCATGATGTAACTTTGGCATCACTATCACTACAATATATATATAGTTGTCATATTGATACCAAAGTTACATTCTAAGTATATTTTGTAAAATAACATGTGTGCTTACTAACTCCCATATATACATACAACATGGAAATAAGCAAATGAAGAATGAATTATTCACATGCAGAGAATGATTATGTAAATAAAGATTTTAATTATTCTGTAAACACATATTCATTTAACCAATTGTCATAGAGGAGACAATCTCCAAAATTTATAAATAAAGCAAAAAGGTTTCATATGTAAATGAAGTCAACAATATGCAAAGGAGATAAGCATCTCTCTCTCTCACACACACACACACTCTTGTTTGAAGAATTAGAAGAGGAAAAGAATGAACTATCAAGTTAAAAATATACAAGGAGTGGCATTTTTAAAAAAATTATTTTGATTAATTAAAAGTTATGAAAATGTTCATTATATTCAGATCTTTTTTTTTAATATGGAGCACTAGTCTGAAGCAAGAAGCACATCAGTTCTTATCCTCAGTACATTATCTAGTTATTACCTCATTGTGGCAATTTATATATATCAAACCACAAATAGTACTGTTCCATTTTACCACTATATAATTTTTAATTATTTATTGAACAGATTACATTAAAACTATCAATTTGCTTATTTTTGCTTAACTGCATTCCCAGTTGGTTGCTCTATGCATATTTAGAAACATTTTTAATTATAATACTTTTATAAGTTATATACTATTGCTGTTCATGTTAATATGATAATTTAAATATTATATAGAACTGATATATAAATGCAAATATGTTTATAATACAAAGCAAATAATTGTATTCAAAATTAAAGGAACATTCTA
The DNA here is from genome assembly GCA_028023455.1 of Epiperipatus broadwayi. Taxonomy (NCBI): domain Eukaryota; kingdom Metazoa; phylum Onychophora; class Udeonychophora; order Euonychophora; family Peripatidae; genus Epiperipatus; species Epiperipatus broadwayi. The sequence goes on from JAQFVV010000051.1 coordinate 5,567,595, forward strand.
ATGCAGATAAGTTTCATTAATCAGCAGAAGCATTTAAATAATATTAATACCTATAATTTGAAGATGTTCCCATGTCTCTACAAAAGTCAAAACATATTCCTACAGATGTCAATACAAACAGCAAATAATTTTAGCACAAAATATTCAATGATTCCTTTTTAATCTTAAGAATTCCATGAGTTTGTTTTCATTTTGTCCATAAGTGGTAGGAGTAGTTAAAAATAAAACATTTAAATTTATATAACAACTCTAAAAAATTGTAAGGTAGTGACTATAGTATACTACAATGGAAAAAAATCCTTGGTTTTATATATTTCTATATATCTTATTGAAAATTTAAATTAAAAATAATAAAGTGTTTTGATGTACTCTGGATTGTTGTTCAACATCATTATAAGTTTATTCAGTAAAAGGTCTGTCACCTCATACCTTTAAATCATAGCATGTTTTTAAAGTAGATTTTAACACCTTGCTTTTATTGGTGTTAAAGTTGAAAAAAATCTGAAGGGATTAAAATTTTATGGGGTGCAGCTAACATCAAAAGGTTTCCCCCCTGTTTTCTTGACAGAAGGAAATGTTCATAAAGCATTTACATTCTTCTGGTCTAGTTTTCATGTGAAGGTTTTGAAATATAATTTGAATTGTTTTTTTTTGTTTGCTTATAAAATATTTTTGATTATTTTTACACACTGATGGGTTGATTATTATAAAATAATATAAGGTTAACTTTACATTTATTCATTTATGTTTTATTATAACACAGAAGTATAAGTTAATAAATTTGAACATAAATGACAGTGTCTATAACATTATTATCTGTCAAAATTGACTTATGTTAAAATCTTTTAAAATAATGTAATTTTTTTTAAAAAAAGTATTAAATTTTAAATCACTATTTAATACAATTATCATAAATCTATCTTCTTTTGTTCATATTAAGAAAAAAAAACAACTTAAAAACAAATTCATTCATTTTAAGTTTTAGTATTTATGTAAATATTGGTGATGATGTTTATGGTATATCATTATAATTATAGATCAGTTTTATTTAAAAAGATCAAATGGATTTTTTAGAATATTACTCACTTATAAAATTAAATTAAAAGAAAATCAAGTTCAATTTATTAAGTTTTATTATAAAATAATGATTTTATATATAAAAAAAAGGTTATGCATTTCCAAAAACTCTCACTAGATGGAACAATAGAAAATGCCAGAATGCTGAGAGATTCTTGACTTCATTTAAGAAGAAGCTACAGTACATCTCATCACATCACATTGCAAGAGAGTTAAAATAATATATTTTTAAAAATTACTTTTTTTAGTTAAGTTGGATTATAAGCTACTCTGTTTTTTTTTTAATTTTATGTGATAAATTTATTTTTATAAAATCACTTTCATTAAATTATTTATATTGAAATAATATTTCATAACAATATGCCAGAAAGTTATAATGTCATTAACTGCATTTAACACAATGAAAATATCTATACAAAATATTAACATTACAATATGAGCATCCATATATTGATTAATAGTAAAGTAACTTTATTAAATTAGAATTTATTACATTTATTGTATTTGATATTATCATTATAGTTAGTGAAATTCTCCAATTTTCTATCCTCACATTTTTCTATTCATATTTAACAATCGTATGTTTTTGAACTTATAAATAATATTTACTCTTTCATTTACACACATTTAAAAAAATAACCCATGTTTTAGTTCCTAGTTTATAATTCAATCAGTTACTCTGTGTTAACAATGTAAGATTTAATATTGATTATAAATTATAGAAAAATATGATTCAAGCAATGAGTGGAAGGTCAAAATGTTGAAATTATCATATTTATTAAATATATAGGGTATATCCGCTCAGACTTTTACATGACCCACCTCTCTCCACACTATCTCATAACACTGATACACTTGAACACGTATATGTTGAAAAGATAAATAATCACCAATATATGTATTTCATGCTAAATCAGCAATCATCAGTTAGTCCAGATTATCATCTCCACACATATATGCTATAAGTGCTCAGACAAGTGAAATCTGTTTGAATTATATTAGTTATAAAGTCGTTATATAAAATTAAATCAACTATTATAATTTATTTACTAATGCAAAATGAATATTTATATTTAAATTTTATATTTATTGAATAGCGATTGCTATAAAAATGTTTTATAAATTTTTAAAATAAGTTCAGGTAATGTATTAATAAAATTTTTATATTATTTCATATATATATATATATATATATATATATAATGTACATCTGTAATTAAAAACAACAGAAACATATTTTATCTTTAAAGAATCTGTTATATGTCGTGCATGGGTTAATACAATATTAAGTGTCGGACTCCAGGTATAACTTCTTGGGATGGATTCTAGTTCTTCAATTTCGAGTGCTAGAAATTCTTATGAATTCTCTAGAAATCGAAATATTAGCTGCTGCTGCTGCTGCTGCTTCTTCTTCTTTTTCTTTTTCTTCTTATTTTTTTCTTCTTCTTCTTCTTCTTCTTCTTCTTCTTCTTCTTCTTCTTCTTCTTATTATTATTATTATTATTATTATTATTATTATTATTATTATTATTATTATTATTATTATTATTATCATCATCATCATCATCATTCTCATCACCTACATCATAATTATTATTACATAATCTTATTTATACTTCTCTCAGCAAAATAAAATAATAATATGAAAAGTATTTTCTTATACATATATATTTAATAACATGAATAATATAAATGATATATTTTTCTCTGTTTCAGATGACCTTAATGCACGCAGCAAGACGGCGCAAGCATTAGAAAGACCTCGCATACCAAATAAACGTCATTAGTAGTACCCCATCAATTTAATGATTTATAACATATTTTATATTAGTCTATGTAAACCCTTTGTTTTGTAACACTTTTAATGATAAAGAAAAATCTTCACTACGAACAGGTTTCATCTGAAATAAAGAAAATAAACATATAGATATTTTTTTTGTTAAAAAATTGCACTTTTTAAAGATTCATTTGAATTTTTATTTTAATATTTAATTATACACATCTTTAGTTGTATATAAATACCTGATTTCAATGATTCTCTGTAAAATTAACGTATAATGCATTAAAATATTTTGATGGACGATTTTTAAACTGCATTTGTTATTTTATTATTATTAGTTAGCGACTTTTCAAACATATATATATGTGGAATTATTTTCAATATTTTTCGTTTTATCAGTAGATTATCATCTCAACTTTATCATATTGCAAACATCCACCAAATTCGGATAGACACACCCCTTTTACCCCATTCCATGCATTTCACCCTTTGCTTTCCAGGTGAAATTGTTTATAAATATATGAAATAATTCAACTATTTCATATGAATATATATGTACATACTTTTCTAATGCTTAATAATATGTAATATTTCTAGATTATAACTCATGACCCTGGCAATACTTTTTAGCCACAGCATAAGACATTTTTTTACAAGTAAAGACAATGGTCTGATCATGTATTTTAAAAGCTATTGTTTTATACTGGGGATAGAGAGTAATGCAATTACTCATTGTACCAGTAGCGCGAATTACATTCTTGAAATTATATATATATATATATATATATATATATATTTATATATATATATATATATATATATATATATAGTAGAAAATCATATACTAATAAATACATTAGTAAAATACCATATTTAAACTAATATTGTATCATGATCTTGGTTTTTTTCTAATACACAAACAGATCTTATCTAATAACAATGAACTATTTGTGCTACAGATAAAATCATATACTAATAAATACATTAGTAAAATACCATATTTAAACTAATATTGTATCATGATCTTGGTTTTTTTCTAATACACAAACAGATCTTATCTAATAACAATGAACTATTTGTGCTACAGATAAAATCATGGTTATATGACAATTTTTATATAAATGTTATTTTGCTAGTATTTAGTGTTATATTATTTTTTATTTTATTTATTGTTTCCAGTATAGCGTTAACAGTATTTAATTATATATAAAATAATGTACATGCTAATAGCTCTAAACAAGTTTTATCAATAAATGCCACAAGACATAGCATTTAAAATCTCTATCTAGAATTATCCCACATCAGTTTTAAACTATACTTTTATATTGAACAAATACAAAGCCATCAGATAATCCTGTGTTAATTTAATCAAGAACTGGTGGTTATCATGTGCCACTCTGTGCAAGACAGAGTAATCAATGGATGCCAGAAGGCTTGTGCATAAAATCCCCATCTCGTGCCTATTCATCTAATAGCACCAAAGTAGTTTCTGGTTTGTAGCCTTTGTCAGTGACGTGCCTTGGATCTGAGAGCACTGCATGTTGATTTTAGAATATAATGCAACCTTCCAGCAGACACCTTTTATCTCCATTTAACTTCAAAACTATGAGATTTAAATTAAAAACACTAATATTTTCCAATTCAAGCTCATTAGCTTATATAGTCATATAAGTTTGAACTGAGTTCAGTACCTGTACATTTTAATGACTTTGGTTTTTTAATAACCATAGCTACCGCTATCCTATTAGGCAGGATTGGTTTTAAGCTAATAAACATCACATGATCACAATTTCTTATGCTTGCTTACAACTGTTATTAAAATAGGCAAAACTCTCTATGCGTAGTGCCACTTACTGACAATACATATAGAGAGTTTTGTCTGTTTTAATAACAGTTATAAGCAAGCATAAGAAATGATGATCATGTGATTATATATATATATATATATATATATATATATATATATATATTACATGGAAATATTTCATGCTCATCTACATCAACAATCTTTAATATGTTGTCAAAGCAATTTTTATAAGCAAAAGGTGGATTCCATATTATAGTCTAATATAAGATGCTAATATAATAACAAAGATGACACTGGAACTGGAAAAAGTAAGATATTTAAATCATAAAAGTTTAAATGAATGAACTGTCCTGCTTTGAGTAGAATCACAGACCACTCACATTTTAAATACATTATCCAGAATTATTTGTAAGCAGACTTATAACAAATCATTTTTAACAAAGTGGCAAATACAATTTTGCTCTTTCATTCATCAATCTCAATTCAACATTAAGCTGGCTTGATTAATTTATGAATGGATCATTGCTTATAATAAATTTCCCCTTTTTGGATATGAAGATTGATATATTTACAACATATACAGTTGTAATTAACAGATATTTAAACCCGGAATTTGAAGCTCTCTACAGACATCTACTCTATCCAATATAACTGAATCATATGATCACATATAAGTGAAAAGCATAAGTGATCTCCAATATACATATTTCATGCCGAACCAGCACTCACCATTTGGTCCAGATCATCATAATACAATATATATATATATATTATAATATTACAATTTTATGTCTGTATTTCTTCAAAATAATATACGTAAATTTATAAATAAATATTTGAAAATACAGTAATTAAAAGTTTATAAAAATTATATGTATAACCATAACTTAGAAGTGATTTCAACTACCTTGTAGCTTTATCAACTATTACTTTTAAAATGTCAGCTTTCCCATAATTCCATGTCAACTTTCCCATAATTCTGTGATCTTAACATTTGCTGCTTGCCTATTAATTAAATTCTGCTTGTGTTTATATATTAACATCGCCTCTTTAATTTTTTATTATTATTATTTCTTTCAGTTTCCAATATTTTAACATTATTATAATCAAAATCAAAACCATATATACATGATTTTTTATGGTCATAAAAAACAGAAGCTGATAAATTATCACTATTTTTAAAATTTTGTTTTGTATTTTGAACCCTTTTAAATAACAATAAATGCTCTTTTGTTCTTTTTTCCAATGTGTACCTCGATTCACCTATATATCCATTGCCACACCTACATGTCCATTTGTAAATGATACAATTTTTATTTGTCAATAAAATTTTATCTTTTGAATTGTTTATTAATTTATTTAATGTAGGTGGTGCATAAAATGCAATATCACATATTCCTTTATAAATTTTCTTAATGAAATTTGCCTTATAATTTTTATAAACTTTTAATTACTGTAAGGTTTGCTATTATTGAGATATAGATCTTTAAACAGAGGGCGTTACTGGATATTTGTAATTGTATAATGGTTTGTATATTTTCTATAATTATTTCAGTTAGTGTTAACAGTAACTTTCTTTTCATATATATATATATATGCATTGTATTATGATGATCTGGACCAAATGGTGAGTGCTGGTTCAGCATGAAATATGTACATTGGAGATCACTTATGCTTTTTACATACATGTGATCATATGATTCAGTTATATTGGTTTAGAATGGATGTCTGTAGGGAGCTTCAAATTCTGGGTTTAAATATCTGTTAATTACAACTGTATATGTTGTAAAGATATCAATCTTGATATCCAAAAAGGGGAAATTTATTATTAGCAATGATCCATCCATTCATAAATTAATCAAGCCAGCTTAATGTTGAATTGGGATTGATGAATAACAGAGTAAAATTGTATTTGCAGCTTTATTAAAAATGATTTGTTATAAGTCTGCTTACAAATAATTCTGGATAATCTATTTAAAATGGGAATGGTCTGCAATTCTACTCAAAGCTAGACAGTTCATTCATTTAAACTTTTATGAATTAAATATCTTACTTTTTTACAGTTCAAGTGTCATCTTTATTATTATATTAGCATCTTATACTAGACTATAATATGGAATCCACCTTTTGCTTATAAAAATTGCCTTGACAACAGATTAAGGATTGTTGTTGTAGATAATCATGGAATATTTTCATGTGATATATATATATATATATGTTAAAATGAAGATTTGCACAGGTTAAATATATAAAATACATATTTTGTGGGTTCATCCATGTTAAAAACTTTTAATATTAATATACTGATGTTTCGACTTGGTCACACACCAAGTCAAAACGTCAGTATATTAATATTAAAAGTTTTTAACATGGATGAACCCACAAAATATGTATTACATATATATATATATATATATTATCCCATGATCACCATTTATATATTTATATATATGATCACTAGATGGAGCTTACCAATAGCTCTAAACAAGCTTTGTTTTTATAAGTGCTGAAAGAGAAAGAATTCAAAATCTCTATTGTTAAATCTCTACCTCCAGACCAATTGGTTTCGAGCTATTGGCTCACCTCAGGGGAGGCCTGGGTCTCTAGAAACTAAATCTAAAATACTTACTCAAAAGTCAGGACTTATAAAACATGTTTTTATCAATTTGAAAGTCTGAACTGTTTGGACATGTAAATGTCTTCAGATCCAGCTTTGCAAACCATATAGCTCTATGGGTTTGAATTCAGCTCAGTTTCACCATATAGTAATAGCCTCTGCAATATAGCATCACAAAATCCGTCAAAGGTACACTTATCATAGTTAATAAAACAAGTTATAAATTTTGTAACTTGCTTTTAAGCTTGCATTTAATTGATCACTAGATGGAGCTTACCAATAGCTATACTGAATTAAAAATTTCAAATAATATCTTGTCCATATAATTCTGCTGTTAGTTGTAAAAAAATTCACTTTCACAATATAATAATTTATCTATGTAAAATGGGTTTCTAAATTATCCAGTGCACTTCTTTGAGCCATATACCAATAATGTAGGTGTCTTATTCAAAAACTATTGAGCTTTTCAGAAAACAGTCTGCACAAGTGACTTTTTTTATTTCACTTTCTATAGTTTTATTTTACACATTCGCTAATGCGGTGAAAGGCAAATAAGAAAGTTAGAGGTTAATGTATTTCCAAATTCTTAACTAATATAAAATTAAACCAAGTTTGATCAGTTCTACAGAATTATTTTTCAGTTTAATAAGAATACCAAATATCCATACAGTAGTGCCACCAAGCACAAGTCTTCATTGTCAGTGGATGCAGCAAGGTTTTTGCAATGAGAAACCTTGGATTTGAGAGCACTGCACTTAGGTCTTAGAGATTTAATGCAACTCTACAGCAGCCACCTTTTACCGATTTTGTTAATTATAGAGTTAGGAGCTCAAGATGAAAATACCATGTTTCAAAACCAAGCTCATTCACTTGTATCATCACATAGATCTGAACTTAGTTCAGAATCTATACTTTCTGGTGTTTTTGTTTTGTCAAAAATGACAGTCACCATTATACTATGGGTAGGATAGATATAAAATCATCAAATTATCACATCACCATTTCATATGCCCACACATGTTGTCAGTAAGAGTACCAATATCTCCATACAATACTGCCACCAAGTGCAAGTCTTCATAGTCAGTGGATGCAGTAAGGTTTATGCATAAAATCCCTATCTAGAAACTAGTCTGGCAATGCTGGATAAGTAGGCACTAATTATGGATTTTAGGCACCCATCTTCCTGCATCCATTGATTATGAAGGTTTGCACTTGGTTGCACCACTGTATGGAGAGTTGGTACTCTTCTCACCAGCATGTGTAATCATATGAAATGATGATCATGGAATGTTTTGGATAGTGTTATTTTTCAGTTTGCTATTTGAGTGTTGTACATGTGCTTTAAAGTAAGAAACCATTTTTTAAAATTTCTACATATCTTTTATATAGAATGTATATCAATGCATATATCTGATATAACAATTTATTTCTCTTTTCTTTAGTACTATAAAGGAAGGAAGGTAAACTGGAAGCCTATGGTGTATAAGTTTGTTGTCAGCAATGACTTATACTGCACATATTTATTTAAAGAATTTACTATCTATTTATTGAAAATACTCATGATCACATTAATAATATGGTTTTACAAAAAATAAACATTTTCATTGTATTATTATACCATTTACCCCTTCCTTAAACACTATAACAATACTATTTTTATATGAAATCTTTATTCTAACAGTTTCAACTGTCCTGCAGTCATTATCGGAGCTACAATATCCAAATAAATAATTATATAATTAATATATTTTGTACACATTCATATGCATAATTTAAATACACAATTAAAACATATTAACTGTATAATTATATATTTGGATATTGTAACTCTGATGATGACTGCAGGACAGTTGAAACTGTTAGATTAAAGGTTTTATATAAAAAATAGTATTGCTAAAGTGTTTAAGGAAGTTCTAATTGATATGATATGCAAAAGTAGAAATCAATACGTAATGAGATGATGAAGATTAAAATTATATTTTCATTATATTATGTCAGATACTAACTAAAACTAATATAAGCAAGCTTTCAATTGGTCAATGACATATATTTCAAACATTTATTTAACAAATTTACTCTATATGCATTAAAAATACCCACCATCACAATATTGATGTGGCTATTCAGAAAATAAACATTTACATTATACTTATGTAAGATACTAATTAAACTAATGTAAGCAAGCATTCATATCAGTTATTAGTGTTATGGATGTGTGTTCAGATCTAGCATATTGGTGCGATTCATTTTGTTGTTTGATATAAAATATTATAAAGGAATCAAGTCATGTGTCACATGACCTAATTTAACAAGCTTGTATTAGAAATGTTATATATAGAGCTCACAAATAAGCTCTTAACATGCTTTGCAGAATATCCTCAACCCCTAATCGGTTTCTGCTTGAATATCCTAACACCTCACTGAGGAAGCCAGTAGCAGAAACCGGTCTGAGGTTGGGGATATTCTGCAAAACTTGTTAAAAGCTTATTTGTGAGCTCTATATATAATATAAAAATATGTTTAGACAAAATTTAATAATTAAAGTTTACTTGTAGACAGCCTCACATCTCATAAATAAATATATTCATTTTAACTTAAAAACAAGACAAAAAAAAAACTAGAGATGAATTTTGCATTGACTATATAGATTAATATGTGAATAAAAAATACATATACATATAGAATATGTTGGCCTATATGTTTGCTTATTTTATATTTTTCAATGCTATATTTTATTTTCTTCAGTAATCTCAATCTTTTTTGCTTTAAATCTTTCCGAATGGAAACAATTAACATTGCATTTCTTTAGAATGTTTTTGCGATAATAATTACAATGGAAATAGAATCTACCACTCTGACAAAACTATACTGAAGTTCACTGCATAACACACTTTTAAGAAATTCTTTACTTATTTATCTGTTTTATAAGTTTAATCCAACTAAGAAGTGATTTTACAATTTTTTGGACTCAATAGTATCATATCTAGTGAGTTGCAGAACATATTGAGAAGTTTCATGATCTTGTCATTGTATTTTTAAAATTTTGAGGAATGTCCTTACATAAAACTTTTCTAATGTCATTATAATTAAATTAGTTGCAATAATTATTTCCCTGCGATAAAGTACTCAGTCATTTATTTTATCAAAATTAGCAGCAGCATATTGGGCTCTGTGCTGCATCTTAACATCTGGGCCCACACTTCTAATTTTAAAAATACTAACATTTCAAATTACACAGAGGCAAAACTCTTCATACAGTAGTGACACTCAGTGCAAGCCAGAGTAATCAGTGGATGCATGAAGGTTTGTGCACATGATCACTATGTAATACCTACTCATTCAATATATCCAGATTAGTTTCTAGCTTGTGGTTTTCATCAGTAAGAATCCTTGGATCTGAGCTCACTGCACCTAGATCTTAGAATCAAATGCAATCCTCCAGCACCCACATTTTACTTCATTAGCTAACTATAAAGCTTTGAGTTTACTGATTACTCTGGCTTGCACTGAGTGGTACCACTGTATGGAGAGTTTTTTCTTTGTGTAAACAGCTTGTGTAAGCATAAAGAATGGTGATCATATGATGTTTAGTGGTTTAAGATTTCAAATTATAACCATTCATCCAAGCTAAAAGTTACTGAATATTTTTCTTTCATCAAGGGTTGGCAAGGAATTTGAGATTTTTGAATATTAATTATGAAACCAAATATATGTTGCATTAAAAATATTACACATTCTGAAGATGTTTTGAATTAGTAACTATAGCACAGTAATTGATATTCTGTGAATCCAGAATCCAAAAAGAAGTTGTTTTTGTTTTTTTACTTTTAATTCATGCAAATTAAAACTTTCACTATCAAACTTGTATTACATCTTGATCACTGTTTTATTAAGCAACATTTAAATAGTTTCGAAAATCATTGTCATTAAAATTGAAACAACTTTGAGCAAATATATATCCCTACTAAACACTAGTTGTTATTTCAAATATCTCGCATTTTTATCTGTAATAATATTTTCTCTCATTCTACCATTTGGAAGCTGTCCAAAATAAATAAATATTGGCAGGCAAAGAACTAATTTCTATCAATTCCACAAAGTTATTCGATTAATAGAGTAAAATTCATCGACCCAACCAATAATTGCCTGGCAACAAGACTAAAGTGCTTCTTGGTTTTCCAAAACAATATTGAATATTTAGTAGCCATTCATTATTTAAATTTATATAAAGTTTATATTCGATATTATTTTTACTAAAAAGTGTTTTTTTTTTTTTTGTTTTTTTTTTTTTTGCAAAGTCAACAACAACAACAAAAAAATAGAAAGCAAGATCGATGAATTGGGGAGAAAATATTAAGAAAATCTGGAATTTAATTACTTCTATATATTCATTTATTAAATTATTTTTAGTTATATATTATTCTTTAATTTAATTATAGTTACTACAAATTGAACCCAAATAAATTGATTTTATATTTTAATTTTATTATTAATACGATGATTGATTAAATAAATATTTAAAAGAACATATGAAATTTTAAACAGCAGAATGAAATCCGGTTGCAGCTTTAGAGAATTTAATTTGTTAGGCCTAATTCTAGAAGTAAATATTTTTATTTACTATTTTTATCATATTGCCATTAACTTAACTTTTTAAATTTCTAAAAACACTGACGTGCAATATTTGCAAAGTTTTCTTTGCTAAAACATTTGCTTTTTAATTAAAAATTCTCCAAGCAAAACGTTATTTTCACACATAAACGGAACAAATGCTATATAGAGTTTTATTAAATAGCAATTAATTGTTAGCCGAGCGGTCAGCGCAGCTGCCTTGCAAGCAAACAGTTGGTTGCAGACGGTTGTTGCAGGTTCGCCTCCCGGCCGATGCTATGACATATGGGGAAAAAATAGCAATTAACATTGTTAAGAAGATCAATTTTTAACAAAAATTGTTCTCCTTTTTTTCCCAATTAAGCATCATATAGTGTCAGCTTGCATAATTACTTAATAATAGAGAGTAGTACAATTTAATCCTCTATTCTCTACCAACATATAAATTTGGTGTTTAATAATGAAGAATTGGGTTCAAACCAGGAATTAATGTAATTATGATCCAGAAACTGGTTATAACTCTTTTTTACTATCAAACAAATAATTTAAATTTTAAAAAAACTAAAATGGTGAAACCAAGCCATTACTCTTGCATATAGATATTTTTTGTGTATATGTTTTAGTAGTTTTACTTTTATCTTGAATGTCGCCATCTATATTTATTGACCTTGTAAATTAATATCAACTCAGTTATGTGGAATTGTTTCAGTTTGCTACAGGATTATAATCAAGAGCAGTAAGATTGTGATTTCATATGATATAGATTCTTTAAAGGCAAAATAAAAAGCATCTGTCCCAAAATTCGTTAACTGTTATCTTTTTTCTAGTATAAAACTATATAATGGTGACCAAATACAGTGTAATTTAATCCTCATTACCCAGAATCAATTTATTGTCTACTAACATGAAGGTAATAATGAATAAATATCTCATTTCTGACAAGTATAATATTTTTAGTTTGGAAATATACTAATTATGTTTTGATGAAGCAAAGCAAAATAACTTCTAGCAAGCAAAGACAAACTAATCTTTCCCTTTTAGTGCATTTTTCATTAGCACAAAATTGAAAAAAAAGTTTGGTTTAGAAAAACAACAAATCTTTAAATTCTGAGTTAAACAATTATTAAGAGATAATTAATTTATAACTTATTGAAAAACGCAAAGATAAACAACAAATTTTATATAATGAGCTCTTTCAAAACAGGCTGTCCACCCCTTAACATTGAATGGATGTTTTCATTTCTAACGTGCATGCACATATAGAAACATAAGCACAATATAAAAACTATATTAAAATCATATTAATTATCTGGTAAATGTGAGACGTTCTTAAAGAGAAACTTAAAAAAAAATCATAAGACAATATTTTAAATCTATCTGCTATTAAATGCTAACAAGTAATAACAATAACTAAAGTTTTTTTTTCTTGGTAGAAACGAAAGTTTATTTTACAGTTTGTAAATGACATATTTTAGTCATGTACTAAACAATAACAGAAATTGGGATAAATATAAACATTAATAAACACATAACGGTTTTCTGCAGGAAGATAAATAAGGTTAATTTGCATCCAATTTAGCAGCATTCAATGTTTTTAGCAATGGCTAATGAACCACTGTCAATATCATTTATTAGAATTCTTCATTAGGCAAGAAACATTTTTGGCATAATTTTAGGCATAAGTAGAGCAATAATTTATTATTTAATTCATTAGATATATCTAAGCATTCATTCTGAATTTTCAAAGGCCATTCATTACACAAGTCATGTCTCAGTTGATAGAATCCACATAGGTTCATATAAGTTTGTTGATAACACATTTTAATAAAAAAAATAAACTGCAAATGAGGAGAACAATAAATAAAAAAAATTCAAAACAGTTTTATGCTCTTCTACTCATTTATTCCAGAATATGGAAAGAGAAAGTTAATAATTAATCCATTAAAGTCTACATTATGCATTTGTTCTTTTTTTTAAATACAAATGGTTAGATAAATGTTTTAACAATTATAATAATGATAAATCAGGTTAGAATCAATTATTCGCATACATCTTTTTATTTAAACTTCCTTCTTTTATAATTAGCAACATTTATTAACAAAGAGTCACTGAGGCATTTAGTGAAAGTGTTCATAACTTTTCCAAAGTAATAGCAGAGTCCAGCTACTTCTCTAATACTAGAATTAAGTTTTAGATAAAATAATTTTGAAACATAAACATGCTTTTCATTACTTCTTTAAGATTAAATTAAGACTTAAGTAAAGCAATTTTGAAATATAAACACACCTTTCCATTACTTCTTTAACATTAAAAATTAAAGTTAAATAGTTTTATAATATAGCACACATATGTATCTCAAATGATGGCTTTAGAATTTAAAATTAGTTAGTTAAAGGCAAGGAATAATGCACCTTGTTACTGGTGTTTACATTTTCATTTTTCAGAAAATTAACAGTAGTTTTTCACTTTCAAACTTGGGTCCTGGAATAATTAGCTTGTAAAACAAAGTTGTACTAATAAAACTTTTATTCAGAAAGCAAAGTGATGTTCAGTGAAGTCAAATGGAGTCCCCCTTTTTGTAAAAATATTTCTCTTTTTATATTCCAGATTATTACCCAAGCATCTATTCTTCCAATAATCCAATGTCATTTTAAAGTTCAAAGATCTCTAGACACATACTTGGTCCACCTATTGCACTAAAATTTTAATTAGCTGAAGATTATGCAAGACTTTTTTTTGAAAAAGAAAGAGAGAAAAAAAATTGGTTTGTATTTTGTAGAAAAAAAAATATTAAATTCAACTAAGAATAAAATAATTTATATTTCTAAAGTAACAGAATAAAATTAATGAGAATTATTTTAGCAAATAAAATATTTAATAGTATATTTGTTGTTTAATAATTCACTATCCAATGATCCATTAATTCATTTAACTCTTTTAATGCTTGACTTGTCTAAAAATGAGAAGATTTGACATCACTCTAAATTGGCTACTTTTTATCCCACGTATACATTTGATACGTCATTAGAAAGAAAATGAAAAGTTCTGTAAGATGGTGCCCTCTTCAGAGTTATTTTACAAGTAAAAAATCAATAAAAATGACCATATATGTCAAACAAAACCAAAGCACCGCCTCCTCACCAACTTTTCTTGAATCTTATTGGCTGTCCCACTTTTGTCAGAAAGGGTAATGGCTGTCAAAAAGTAAAAAGTTACGTTTGTTTTGATTTTTATTACGAAAATGATAAACGAATGTTTACAACATTTTAAACAATATTTGAATTGAATTACAAATTATTATTGATAAAATAATACTAAAAATCAAATTATTTTAGAAAAATAGTTAAGATATTACCAAGAATTATTTATTTATTCCTACATATTGATCGTAATGTAAAGTGAAAAAAAAAAGATTGCGTCAGCAATCTTTTTTGGTTGGTTGAATAGCGGTTACTTTTATTTCACCACAATTGAATATTTTTTAAATTATAAATCAAATTTTATTTTTGAAAAGATTTTCATTTGCTTTAAGAATCTGAAAATTCAGTAATATACTTTTTACAAACGAAACTAACATATTTATATTTTTAAAAGTGATCTATTTTAACAATAGATTTTGTTAAAGTTGTGAGTTGGCCAATTACAAGTTTTGATTTTTAACTCATTCGGCCAATTATATAATCATCGTTCAAAAGGTTAAAATGTAACTAAGCTGATTATTTAAGCTATTGGTTGTGAGAGTAAATATTTTGCTATGAGAAATGATATTTGGTGGTTTAATGAAGTACACAAATGGAAAATGAAGCTGAAAGATGGAACACATACATAAACATTCACAATTACTATGCTACAGGTACTAAACTGATCTAACTGAAATGACAATTTCTATGCTGATGAGTCACACATATTGTACTATTTATACTATGGATTGAAATATTATAAGCAAATAAACCAGAAAATTATCTAAACAAATATCAATACTGTTCTGCTGACAGATAAAACAGATTGGAATCAACTTAAACTAAACTGACAACTTCTGTGATAAGCCAACCCCTTTTCTACCATCAATTACTCACTAAAGAAAAATATTAAAGTTCTCAAAACCTTCAAATTGTATCTATAGGTGCTTTTAAGCATAGTTTTAGGTCATTAATAAAGAATTTTAAAAATTTCAGGTTATTTCATTTTTTTTTAGTAAGATGCCATCGGATGTTACTGATATGGTGCTACATAATTACAATCAATATTTCTGGTACCAATCCAGAAGGTTATACTATATATTGTAACATATTAAAGTAGCTCAGAAGGTCCATTGTAACATATTAAAGAGAAATTCAATTGTATATTAAAATATCATTGGATTTGTCAAAAATCCAAATATTATTAAAGTCTCAAATATTCTAATATTCATTGTAACTTAATAAAGATGATCAAATGATCCAAATGTATTAAATAATTAAGAAATGATTCAAATATAAATATTTAGCTTAATAAATGAAAAGCATTGTAGCTTAAATTAAATTATGAGAAGAATACCTGAGTAGTGGCTATTAAACAAAAAGGACAGACTGAGTTATCAATCATATTTAGGGTCATTGGATTAAATGAACATACTTCTATAATTAGATTCCTCAAGATATCACAATATCAATAATTATAAACAAATTATTAATAACAACTATTATAACTCAGGTATATGGAAATCACGTGAGGTGAGTACACTAGCAACTCAATAAAATATCTGCTCAGTTATACAGACAGTAGATTTTATCCACTTTCATTTCTTGGTTTGATGTTAAGTGCATATCTAAACAAATACCAAGTGAATATGGTCTAGCAGGGCACCACTAGATTATTTGAATCTAGACACAGTTATATATAATAACCTTTCACATGTAGTGGGTTTGAATCCCTTTTGGTACCTTATTTCTTACAAAATGTATGATTTTGATTTTAGACCCATAGCACTGTATGCACTAATATTTAAGTAAACACCTAGGTAACATAAAACATCTTTAAACTGAAGTGGATTTCATTAGGCATAAATCATTTCTTAGATCTTAGCATAACAAATGTGTTTCAATATTTTTTTATAAGTTTTACTAACTCAGATTACTATTAATTTAGGATGGCAATTCACTCATCCTTGCATGAAATAGATGATGGGATGGTGGTTATAATAATACTAAGAAATCACTAAATACTATGAAATAAATATTTATTTATGGCCTTTAAACATTTAAACAGCTCATTAATTAAAATGTTGATGATGATGATGATGACGATAATGATAATGATAATGACAATGGTTTCAACCACAGCTTTAGGACTAAGCCTAAACATAAAACCTAATTTTTATGAAGAAATTCATAATTATAGTTAATCTTAGCATATTTAATCATATCTTAAACAACTAATATTCAACCATTGATGATGAATGATCACACTTGATAAAGACTACTCTTAATGAACTATATACACCTCGTTTAATAACATAAACTAATATTTATTATTGCATTTCTAACATATACATAAAAATTTCTATATTTACATAAAAAATTATATTAACAATAACATCAATAATCATAATCGACTGTTTTAAAATCATAACATTAAATTTTAAATTCTTCCCCCTTTCCCATAAATATATTTCAAAAGTATATTGTATTAAATTGGGTAACTGATTTGTTAAAATGTTCCATCCACAATAAAGGTATTTCATAAAAAAAAATATTCACTCATTGGCACACATACTTTATAAATCTAACATGTAAGCAGAATGAATAAAATAGATGTTAGTAAAATTAGAAAGAGCAAGTTTTATAAACAAGTTTCAAATTATTTTCTCCTCCCTCTCTTCTAAGCACTGAAATGTTATATTTTCCTAAAACAAAATAATCTAATATTTGAATACTGCTTATTCACATTCACTCGCAAGTATACACATGTAAAATATTATTATGTATGTGCGTGTTTTATCCCCACAATAACAAAAATATTATTTAAAACCAAAATAATAATACAAAAATTATTTTACACATTAATATTTCATAACTGTAAATTAATAAACAAATAATCTTGATACATTCAGAATCATTTATGAAGCTCAAAGTTATTATTAGTAAGAAATTCTTGGTTTTAATCGATCTGAATTGTCTTTAAAAGCTTTTTAAATAAAATATACCACTTTATTACTAAATTTTTTATTAACACTCTGATTTCATAAAGAAAATAGATATAATAAG
Source organism: Epiperipatus broadwayi (assembly GCA_028023455.1). Lineage (NCBI taxonomy): Eukaryota > Metazoa > Onychophora > Udeonychophora > Euonychophora > Peripatidae > Epiperipatus > Epiperipatus broadwayi. The sequence goes on from JAQFVV010000051.1 coordinate 5,585,732, forward strand.
TCATATTACCATTGTTTTATGGCGAACTTCCCATGAGTCAAACTTATCTTGTATAATGTCTATATTTCTGCAGCTATCATTTCCATTTTACTTTGGAACAATCTCTTTCTTGAGGTGTATAACTATTTGATGATGATGATTCAATTATGGTTATTTGCTTTAGTGGACAATTTATAAATTCTTATGACTTTAAATTTTTCCGTTCAGCTTGATTCTCGTCATGGATGAAATACAGCAGTTCTTTTCCCATTGTAATTTTTCTGGGGTTCAAACTCAGTTACTGGAACAATTAATTGGATTTGATGATTAATATTTATCAGTAGATTAATTCAACTTTCTGATCTCCTTTGAATGCAGGTGAATGTTTTCTTCCTTCTATTTAAAACATTGTATCTCTCTCAGTCAGTTGAAAGGTGTAGAATATTATTTTTCAGACAAGACATCTTTTCTTCCATATATGATCTGCGGCTCCGCAATGGTCAGGTAAAAGATGAGACATATATATAATTTTCTACCCTGTCATTCTTATATTTTCAACATTCAAAACTTGATATTAAAAAAAAGATTTTTAAAAGAAAAAGGTTATCTAGCAGAATTTAAAATGTTTGTCTGCTTTAGTTTCAATAATTTTTTTAAAAAGTCTTTATCACAAATATTATAATAACAATAATCTAATAGCTCAACTGATTTTCCAGACTGCTTTTATATCCAATTTTTGAGTCAACTCATCCAATTAGAGTGATAGTGTGAATTGCTATTTTTGACCAACCCAAAAAATCACACACCTGGTTTTCAGATACTTTTGTCTTAAAAAAAATAGTCTTAATCCTTTTTCCTTTTTCATGTATATCTGTAATATCTAAAATTGGAGTTTCTTTCCTTTACTTTTAAGATGAGACAATTTCAAAATTAGAGTTCCCACCAAGCTTAAGCTCCCAAAATGACAAACAATCATTTATAAAAACAAAATTGCTACAAAAACAGATATCTGATTCAACAGATTTTTTCCCTTAACACAAAATTGTAAAAAAAATACTTTGACAGATTTAACCCTTCTTCCTTTCAATATATAATAAATGTAAATTTCTGTATGTAATGTACACACATACTTTATCATTTCAAATCATTCATAAACTGTCATTACAATAATCTAATTGTCAGCTTAGTAATTATAACCCCAATATTTAAAATTAAATCTGTAATTTTTAAATCCCAATTATAATTATAGAAAAGCAAAAATAGAAGTATAGAATAAGATATTAAAACTGATCAAGCATAGGTTAGTTTTAAAGAAAGTTAAAATGTTTAATATTTGAAATATAAAACAATTAAATAGCTTTGCCTAGATATGTGTAACTTTGCTTTTTAGCAGAAAAATTTAATATTGAATAGTTTAAATGTGTGTATTACCTTTCTATCAACACACAAACAAATAAAGAATATAATTGTTGACCCACTCTCTTTCTTTCTAAGGCTTTTAGAACTGGATCTTGTAGGGTTTAAACTTGGATGCCTTACAGCTTCCTTTATTATTATATAAAAATGTGATGATGGTTTTGGTTTTACATTTTCTTACATGCACATTACTATAAATTTAGCTAATGACTAAATTGTAATGGCACTATATATATATATATATATATATATATATATTATATATATATATATATATATATATATATATATATATATGCTTAAAAAATACAAGAGAGAATCATTTCATTTCTCTCTTGATCAAAAAGAAAACTAAATAGATGTACAATTAAAGTAAGCATAATAGTGATTGATAAAAAAATCACATGATAAAATATTAATATACCAGGTTATACAATTTAATACACATATTTATATCACATAAATAATGAAAAATAAGATAAACGTGGAAGTTACCGGTAATCTTTTTTTCAATATAGCGTATGTCTTTGCTTAAATAGTCCTATGGATATTCCAATCCACTACACAAGTGACAGATTATTTTGATTTCAGTTCTTCATTATCAATGATTGGCAACAGGCATTGGTGAATCAAGAGTTCTAGCACCACTCTACATTAAGATGTTATACCATTCCAGCTCCATCAAAAACAGGAAACTATCGAGAGAGGGAGGGGAATCTACTCGGCCATTTTCATTACAGCAGCTAAAAAATTTTTAAGTTTTTTTTGCATGTCAGTGGTTCAAAAATCTACATTAGGGAGCTAGTATAATCTTGGTTGCAAAGAGCTCTTTCCAAAAAGTTAACTATATTTCTTCTTCAATAAACATATCTTTGCGGCTGCTTTTCAGTACAAGCAGTAGAGCTGAGCCAGGTAAAAGAGCAGAGAACAATAGACGAGTTCTCAATTTATACCTAACTTGTTGGCCATCTTACATTCCAATGCATTGTTCTGCTATCTTATTTTTAATTACAGTGTTTTTAATTAATTATTTCAATCTATCTAATCTTTTTCTCTAATGAGTTCTGCGATTCTAGGAATTTTATTTTGTTATCTAAAATTAAAATCTTTTAATTTTATTTCATAAAATTTATGGAATGTTTTAAAGTTTTTACTTAATTTAAATTTAGCCTACATTCACTGTGGTTGGACTCAGGGTCTTTAGTTAGATCACAGTGAATGGTGAAGCCAACATATATATATATATATATATATATATATATGTAGCTTCAATATATATATATAATGTAATGGTAACTGCTATTTTGACATTTAGTAATAATAAAATTAATAATAAAATGAAAAAAGACAATATTTGCAAATTAATTTTAGTCTACGGGAATTTACAGACAACTAACTGTGTACATGGTAGAGTGACTACATACGACTTATTTTTATTTGACAAATGTATAATAGTCACAAAAAAACATTCAAATTGAACATATATAAAAACAAGTTTTCATGCAGATTCGATTATATATCCTGATTATTACCCCCCTCCTCCTAATGCTTTATTACATTAATAAAATAAATAATCAGCTTGGACTTCAGATGAAAAATGACAAACAACAATGTTATTGACAACAATGATAACTTTAATTAAAAATAAAATTGTATGATAATAACAAAATTACATATTTATGCGTACAAATTATATGACAATCATGTGTGAGTCGCGAAAACTTTGTTGCTTACAATAACTCATTGAGAATGGGCCATAGAAAGTTCAGTTAATTATCTTAATATCTTTCTGAGATCACATATACTTTTGTCTCTGTAAATGTGAGATGTGGCCATTAATGATTAATATATGTATTTTAGAAATATTAACATTTTAGCTTATTTTTTTCATTCCATGACAGCTTTTCTATGAAGTTTTCCATTGCAATTCCCCACTGAGCATTTAAAGTAGATAGATTCACAGGGTAATTATAGAAGTACATTTATATGCGATAACCATTATAGATGGCTAGTTTTCTTCTTACAGCAAATAAATATCAAATATCTCTTCAGCATTGTATAGTGGTGACCAATTGACAAGATCAAAATGAATTTTAAGGCATTTCTTTGTGCATGAAATGAAATTAAGTGATTCATAAACAGTCTGTTAAAATCAAACTTAGTCAATATATTGCTGGATTGATTAAATGGATTCATTAAACAAAATCCGTTTTATAAATAACTGAGTCCTTACGTATATAAACATATATATTTTTATTAAAATTTTTGCTGCAGTAAATAAATTCAATTCTCAACTAAATTCTCAGCAGATTAAAGTAGCTACTAATAAATGACAGCTATTAAATCTCTTAGAGCTTTTAACTAGGTTTTGTTAAGATTATCTAAAACAAAATCTCAAAGGACTAAAATGAAATGTGTATACTGGCTTTTATTGCTTCAATATCCCAACGGTTAAGTATAAATTCAGTGTCATAATATTTTATTCAAGTAATGTATATATATACTCTGCTATGGTTTGGCACAGTTGATAAGGATCCGCCTTCAGATCTGGAGGTCCCAGGATCGATTCTGGTCCTCGCAGGTCTGGCACTCGATCTTCTTATGAACTCATTATTAAAGCCATATGCCGTTATAAATATTTTTATGTGTGTTGTGCGTGTTTGATGAAAGTAGTGTAATATATACTTATCAGGACAAAAAAAAACAGTGTAACGATTTAGTTCTATAGTCATTAAAAGTATATATATATATGTATTGTGTGTGTGTGTGTGTGTGTGTGTGAGAGAGAGAGAGAGCTATTTGAAATGAAAATCATCCAAACTAAAAGTCACTAATGATATTTCTCCAACACCCTGGTAAATTAATAAAACGTGAGTTCTTCATATATTTTCCATCAAAGACTTGGGTTGATGCATTCAAAACATTAACTATATTCAACGGATCATCCGCTGGATTAGAATTCATAGCCCATTTTATCTGCATACTGTAAAGCGCAAATCCAAGAAAAAGGAAGTACTAATATTTTCTCTAATTAATTGAGATTAATAATTTCACCAATCAACTCTGTATCGCAACTTTATTTTATATTTCATTATGACTTCTATAAACAATTGTGAAGTCCACTACCATAGAAATCGAAAATAATGATAGAACCAGTACATAATACATTATTGTTTAACACCAATTTTCATTTCAAATAACTGATGTTTATTATTCTATAATTGTAATGAATACAGAATCAATTATTACACCGTTATAATTTATTATTTGTATAAACAAATGTATTTAATAATCATCACATGTAATTAAAGAGAAAGGATTTCTACCTTTAATATATGTGTTGTGCTGATCTTATAATAGCTCTACGATGTCATGTTGAGTATTGAGAATACTCTCAAACTCAAACGCAAGACAGACTTTTGAAAATATACGAGTGGTATCTTATTTTTAAACCTACATTCTATGGATATAGGCCAGTCTGAAGTGTCTTAGTTTGAGAGTGTGAATATGTTTATTTATCCCCTTTTACATCCAACTTTCTTTTCTCATATTGATGTTCATGAAATTTGTTTAATATTACAAATTCTTAGAAAGGTAATATTCAAATTTATTTCTTAAGCAGGTGCAATCTGAAGCATCTTTAGTTTGAGAGTGTAGAAATGTTTTTCTATTTTCTTTTATATCATTATTTTCTTTCCTATATTAACGTTCATGAAGTTTTTTAATTTACTACGTGTTAATATTAGCTAATATTATGAATTCTTAGAAATGTAATGTTCAAATTTATTTATTAAACACAGAGATCATATGTAATTAAAGAGAAGGGATTTCTCTCTTTAATATACATCCTGTATTGATCTTGTAATAGTTCAGTGGTGTCTTGCTAAGTACTGAGAATAATCTCAAACTCAAACACAAGATAGAGGCATTTGAAAAGATAAGAGTGGTCATCTTATGTTTAAACTTACATTCAAATTATATAGGCCAATCTGAAGTGTTATAGTTTGAGAATGTGAAGATGTTTATCTCTTCTCATTTACATCCATTATATTCTTTCACATAATAATAATTGCAAAAATTTTCAATTTACTATTTGTTAATATTGGGAATTATTAGAAATTATGTAATCTTCAATTCTGTTTACTATGGACAGAACTCATATGTAATTAAAGAGAAAGAATTTCTACCTTTAACATTTGCACTGGACTAACCCTATAATAGGTCAACCATGTCATGTTGAGGACTGAATATACTTTCAAACTCAAACTCAAGATAGGAACTTTTGAAAAGATAAGAGTGGCCATCTTTAAACCTATAATCTAGTTATATAGGCCACTCTAAAGTGTCTTAGTTTGATGTGAATGTATTTTATCTATTCACTTTTACATCCATTATTTTTTTTCACATTCAGACATTAGCAAATTTTTTCAATTTACTATGTGTTAATATTATGAATTCTTAAAAACTGTAATATTCAAATATATGTAAACAAAGTGAAGTGTTGCATCTTTAATGTCAGATTTCAGTTTCATTATGTGATATAAGGATATTAATCCTTTTCATTTATAAGCAAACATGAATAGTGATAAAAACATATGTTAAATATTCCATTTATATATTATCACCTTACAAAACATTTAATTCCCCCAATCAAGTTAATTGTATTAATAGATAGTAATATTACATTTGATTATTATTTCTGTGTAATAATTCAGATGTTTCAAGTCTCTAGGTCTATCAGTAAATGTAGATTTCTTGTGAAATAAATGCATAGTTAGAAAGATTAGTCTGTAAGATTTGGCACTGAGTTTGATAAGTATTATAACTTTCATATGAGTGCATAGGCAAATTTCAATGATTTAATTGGTTATTAATATTTACCAGGATCATTGGTTACTTATATATATATATATATATATATATATAATAACAAACAGAAGCCGACCCGCCGACCCGCCGACCACCAACACTCATCTATCTCTGGCATGGACCACCTCAGGATTGATGACGATGGGGCATAGCATATTAATAATAATTGCCAGGGTGTCATATTGAAACCTTATTGAAATTTACTTATGCCAAGCATTATTGATCAATAATTTATTTAATAATTTATTATAATATCTAATGAATGGGTTAATAACTAATTATTGAAAGAATAAAACACTGAGAGCGTTTTATAAAAAATACTAATAATATCATAAGTTTTGTATTTATGGGAGAGGAAGAAAATTTAAGCTCAACTCTCCATTGTAATTTCCACCTCTCAGCACACTCCCATCCTTTTACCATCAAAGTCACAATTAAAATTTTAAAAGAAGTAAAATATTCCTATGCCCAAGCCCATCCTCCTAATCCATACCCCATCACACTCGCATTCATAGGTCATCTATACTACTATTTCTCTTCATTCTAAAATTCCCATCTTGCTAGCTCGCTTATCCACTCTGATAATCTCTCCTCAGGGTTTCATAAGAGTTAGGCCTGGAAGTTTATATAATTTGCTATGAATTATTGGTGATAGATAAATACTCTCCCAGTGATTACTTCCATAGTTGACTTTAGCTGAATCTAATATAGCCAATGTCCACTTACTCTAAATTTTCAATAATGAAAATTAAGTTTTACACATAAATTTTGAAAATAACTGACTATAAATACTTTCATCGTTAAAGAAAAATTATTAATAAGTTCATCTGGGAAGGTATTTGAATACAATGGATGGATAGAGGATTTTATGTCCACCCACTGCACTCTCTATCACACAATAACCCTACTGCCTATCATAAATCTTTAATCTAAATGTGCTGAATTATTCTGATAACATTCTGGAATTGTGATTTGATTTCTGCAGTGTTTAATAACTTTATAACCTTTAAAGTAAATTTTACCTGGTATGATTTAACAAGTAAATTTATTTTTATGTTTATTATTTAACAAATAAGTTATACTTCAAATTCAAGTGATAGTGTATCGATGCATAATCGGGATTTCTAGAGTTTATTCCACCGCAAAACAGTGAGACGTAGACAAAAGTTTATTTTAAAATAACAATTTTATTAACAAATATCAAGTTTTTTTAAAAAATAATTATTTACACGTTTCACATGGCTTTCCCCTGTTCTTCGACCATATGTAAAAAAAAAAAAATCACAAAATAAATAGCTGATTTTGCTATGTTATAAAATAACTAATAGTATTTAACTCTTACTGACTGGGGTTTACATTTGCTATGGGCTAAAAAAATGATTACACTATTTACTTTAACAATTTTTAATATTGAAATCTAAGAAATATTAATTTTTCCCTATATTTTATGCTCTCAAATAAATGATTTGTTTTATTATTAGATTACTTATGAAGATAACTCTCCATATAATAATGAGCTAATAATTTAAATTAATAATTTCAACAATAGATACTGTAATCATCTCATATACCACAACATAGGATTTGATTTTAATCTCTAGGGTACTTTAAATTTTATTTCAAGACACAATCAGGCTGTAACTACTTATGCAATTGTTGATGGTTAATAAATATATAATTCTTTTGTTAGCTTATCGATTAGTTGGCTGGTTATTATCATTGCAAATTAAAATATGATTATATAATATGTGTAGAACGTAACTGAATCTGCAATTTAACTTTTGATTTGGCATCTAAATAAATTTAAATATAAATGTATAAGTATAGTGGCTTTATGTTCATATTTGTATGTTTACATTTATAATAATCATTAGTCAACATATAAACAATCCTAATATCAATAACAATCAACAATTTCAAACTGTTGCCAAGGCAAACCTAAATAATAAAGATAGAATCTCATCTTTATTAATGGTCTAATATAATTATACAGATACTGAAGATTGCAACTTGACCACATACATTGAAATTATTGATACAAAGAAGTTTGCATAAACCTCTTTAAACAGGCAATTATAACCTATTCTGAATGTAGACTAATGAATAATCAATTATAACATTACAAACTCCAATTATATATCTCAAATTGCACCCAACGTATTATTTAAATAATAAGTATAATATGTGTAAGACTGAATGAGTTAGTAAGCAATCATTAAACAAAACATCAAAAGTTTATTTATTCTGAATAATGATAATGATATTAGTAAGATAATTCAAGTTGCTAATTTGCTACCTGAGAAAAAGATCACTCAGATTTCCTTACAGTTCATATCTCCTTAGACATTAACACCTATAAAGTCTCTTTATTCAGTAAGTTGTAACTCTATAATTTTGTAAGTACAATTTGCATACACACATTAATTCAAAAATAGTCCAATTAGATTCTTAATTAGAACTCTTCTTTATTAGTTTCCTGAATAACTTCACTTTCACTAGTTTATCTTTCCGTTAATTTACTTAATCTTCTTTTTCTCTGTTACTTAATTTTTCTGCAAACTTTTAAGCAACTTTGTTAATTTACATAAAGTAAACTTTTTATATACAAATTAGCCTATAACTATTTTCACTAAATTTTCTCTTTCTGCATAATTAATTATTTAATCCGTTTCTGGAGTATTTTTGCATATCAACATTTATTCTTAATATATATATATATGATCAATAGATGGCGTCTTTACCAAAACCGCCGAAACAAGTGTAAAATATTTTTACATAAACGCAAAAGGAGTCAGAATTAACTACCTCCTTTTGCGTTTATGTAAAAATATTTTACACTTGTTTCGGCGGTTTTGGTAAAGACGCCATCTATTGATCATAAATAACAAGTGATAGCAGGTTACGTGACTAACTTGTTTTTATTTTTCATATATATATAGAACTTCTTCTATTCCAGAAATACACAATATTATTATTCTGGAATAATTTTTACATGTTTAACTCAAATTACAATATACTCAGTTTTATTCACAACATATTTTTGCAGCTTTATGAGTATCTTCCATTCTCGAGTAAGCGTTATTGAGGTTGTATTTTCTTCCTCTGGCTCTGTAGTATTTTCTCCTTCAATACTGTCTTGCATAGCCCATTCTTGAATAGGAAATTTACTGGAGTTTCCAATGCAATTTCATTATACATATCCATCTGGATTCCCTTCTCTGAAGTCGGAATAATTATTACCTCTTCTAAAAGATGTGTTCTTCTTTTTTTTAAATGGGTAATAGGATGTCAAAATACTCTGCCATCATTTAAAATTATTTCATGTGTTTGTTCAGATACTATTTTCATGCACTCGGTAGCCATCTCCTCATTATTATATATTTAATCAATAGACTTTGGTTCACAGTGAATACTTTTTTTCTGAATTCAGATATTTTCCATTTTCATTAATAATATATCCTAGAAATTTTATTTATATAGCAGTTCAAACACATTTCTCAGCATTCGACCTCACTCCAAATTTGTGTAATTTTTCACAATATATATATATATTGTAAGGAGCATAGACGATGTTACATTGTTTTTTATTATTAATCATGAAAGAAAAATAAAAAGTTCACATTTAAAAATTTTCTTTAAGAATTAAAAATTGAAATTAAATATCATCTTAAACTTGTATATATAAATAGCACAGATAAAAAAAAAAAAAAAAACTTAAAAAACAAAAACTTAAAAAGATTTAGAGATAAAAATATATCTTTAAATTTGGAAAACACATTAAGTAATCAGAAAATGGAAATGATTGTTTTAATTAGTTAAAGATAAACAAGCCCTTGGGCATTTAAATGTAAAAACATCAGTCAGATAGGAAAACAATAGGAACTTTTAGCAAATAAAAGAAATCCATTGGGAAATCGGACCTCAATGAAAGGGTCTTCACCATCATCACGTAACGTCCATTGGATCCTTAAAATTAGTATAAAAGGAAAATTTGGAAATTATTAATTAATTAGTTATTGCGAGATGTGACAGATATGTGTTAGTGCGGAGTGAAGGAGAAGGGATTGAAAAGATGCATTCTTCAATCCCTTCAATCTCGTTAACAAGAAAGAGAAATGAACTATCGTTTTCTACATTAAGGACCCACTAAACTAAAAGACCTCCGGATGAATAAATAAAGCAATGGCTAAATGGATATCAATATCTTCAGGACGGTGTGGGAATTCCCGTTCAAACTTACAAACGACAGATAAAGATGAACTGTTTAAAACCGTAAGAACTTTACAATTAATGAACATTAAATTAAAAACTTTTCATATTTAAAATAATTGCATTAGTTTCCTATCTGACTAAAGTAGTTAAAATGTTATTTGATGTATTTTTTTTTTGTAAAATCATTTCCATTTATTTTATTTTTTTTTTGTTCTTTAAGTTTATTTATGATTTTTGTTGTGCAATAAATTAAATTATAAAAATGTTAAACTTAAGTCGGGCGTGAATGGCTGTATAGATTTGTAAAGTTATATTAGGGAAGGGTAATCTTAGATTATTTGTTTCGTAGTTGAATTGGGTCAATGGATTTGATATATTGGTGTGATTAGTAGATGTAATATGGATTCGCTATGGGCAGAATCACTTCATACGCCGCACACTTCCATTTGCCTATGGAAAGAATTATAAGTCAGATACCGCAGTTCCTTTCTATGGAGTTTTTGTTTTATTGCCCTTCTTGTCAGATAGATGTAATATTCCTATCTGAAGAGAGGCAATTTCTTCTCTTAACTTTTTGTGCCACCGTATTTCGTATTATATTGAATACATCGATATATCAGATGGATTGATGCCAGTTTGACTACGAATTTTAGCCTAAGGTTAAATAGGGATAGAATGTTTATTTTCAAATGCAAATCTATGTAGTCTATTCATACTCGACACTAAACAAAAATGCATTAAATTTAAGTTGTTTATAGATGTTTGCATGGATTCGTTATCAGTTAATTTTGTTTTGAATTTCATATTTGATCAAAATATATAGACATTCGATAAATAATGATACCTTATTGGTGAGTATCTAAAATGTATTTATTTGGATGTCTTTTAAGTTATTGGTGACAATGCAAGTATCTTATGGTGAATACTATTGGGTTACTTATAAATTTCCCTCTGCAATTGTTGGTATCAATGATTTTATATTTTGATCATTTATGTTTATTTTGAAATGTTTTTGACCGTTGTAATCTATGTAACCGATCTATACTCAACATATTAAAACAAGCTTTTATAATCCCATCTGTGCAAACTTAATTAAAATGTAAACTTATAATATAATAGAAATTAAAATGTAAATTAAAATCTAAAGTAAAGTAAAAAATAATGTTAAATGTTAAAATGTAAACTGATACTAAAACAATTTTCAATATTATATATATATATATATATATATATATATATATATATATATATAATATATATATATATATATATATATATATATGCATAAATAAATGTTTTTGTGTTAATTACTAGCAGTGGCTTATTTTACTTTTTTTAATATGAAATATAATTAGATAAGGTATTATATAATTAAATCTCTGCTATTCCACTGAGCTAGTGACATGGGCTAATGACCGAAATCAAAATATATATATAAAAAAAAATTTTTTTTTGATTTATGTATCTGCCTACTCTATAAATTTTTCTAGGTTCAAATGTCTAGATGGTGCCCTGTAGTGCAGATACCTTAAGTCCTTTTCCCTGGATCGTTACAATATATATATATATATACTATTTCTTTTAAATTTTATTTGCTGTCAGTGACCACTCATATGTTGTCCATATACAGTATAATGCCACATTCCTTGGAATAAAAATTCTAATTTTTCTGGATGATATTTAATGCCATGGTTACCCTTTATGGAAGTCTGTTGAACTTATATATTCCCAAAAGCATGTTTGTAATCAATAATTCTACTGTTCTCTTGATCCCCATAATTTGATGAACACCTGCTTACAAATCAAACTTCACAACATATTCAGCTTTTTGGAAAACACTAGTACTTCCTTCACACTGGATACATGATAAGCTTCTTTGTTTGTTTGTTGATCTTAATTTTGTAGTCAATGCATATCCTTACACTTCATTCAAGTTTTAATAGGTTTAGAAAGTGGTTCATTCTTAAAATGGATAAAATATTTTTTAGAGATGTTCAACTACATAGATAACGCAAATATAAAATGCCTTAATTGGCGAATAAAATTTAGTTGAGTCAAGGCTATGTTTTGTTTTTTGGTTTTTTAAAAAAAAATTAAACAGAAATCTGTCTAAATGTACATCCTTTTAAATAAATGAATAACTGAAATTCATTAAAAAGGAAAATAAAAAAAAATTATTTAATTATAAAATATTACGTGAAATGATTTATTACTAAGTGTATCTGAGTAAGTATGAAACAATATCTTAGTATTAAAATGGATGTTATTTTGCCAATATAAAATAATAAACATGATAATATAGCAATAGAAAACAGGAAAACATAATAGCGCTTACATATATGTAATATCATTCGTCTAAAATGAAAAGAGGAGACGTTAAATTATAGAAGACTAAAAAGATTTATAAACTAATGTAGTCATTATAGATATTGTAAAAAGTAGCCGGAGAAAAAAATATTTCATTTGCCAAAATATTAAAACTATAGTAGATAATAATAACAAAGAAAAAGTAATATTATATTTAAGAAAAACACAAAGAAAACTAATAATATATTACAGACTTAAAACTTATCAAGATATTTCTTTATATATTTTTATTAAAAACATTATAACAGTCTACTGAGTAATTTGGACTCAAGTCTATCAAAGAACTGGTTGAACTAAAAGTTGGTCCGATCATATTTATTCGTTCAAATATTTAAAAAAGTTATGAGAAGTATTTTTTTTTTTTAGTATTTGATCTATATAAACCCAATACAATATTAAATATTAACAAACCGATGTCATATGCTACATCATTGGTTAGATTATGCAAATACAATAACATTATCAAAGATTTTTGACCGGATGAGTTATCAAAATAGTTTACAATACTATTAGAATAACGGATTGGTATACTTGGAATTAAGCTAACTAGATATTATTAATCAAGCTTTTGAATATATGTTGTGCTTGCAAATACTGTTTCAGAACAGAAATAAAAAAAATATTAGAATCATCAGATAAAAACATAAATGTAAGGCTAAAGCATAAGTACTAAACGATATTAAAATAATGTTCAATGAGGATTTTGAAGACATAAAGGCAGATAAGAAAATAATAACTTTAAATATAATAGTCAATTTTGTTTTCTTCAGATAAAAGTAAGATGGATGTAATTAATTCATGTTATAGAATTAAGTAGGTTTTAATTTTAAAACAAATAAATAAAATAAATTGTATGTATGAGTGTGTGGGAATCATTACGAATTTTTGAATAGATATCTGCTGTGTTCATATATATATATATATATATATATATATATATATATATATATATCAAAACTACCCCAAATCTAAAATTAAACCAGACCAGCATAAAAATAATATTAAAACAAAACCTTAAGGCTTCACTGCTACAAGCAGACTTCTCAAGTGTAAAGAACTACAAAAAACCTACACAATATATATACTATTAAAAACTACCCACAAATCCATTCACTTTCCATCCACCCTCAATATTAAAAGAACTCTTATATAAGTTAATTGCTTCAGAATAATAAATTTTCAATAATAAAGACTCTTTAATTCTTCTTTTGATTTCATTTCTCTCAAAGAAGACAACCTTAGCTTCATCAAAATCAATAGTGTGGCCTGTATCTTTTTCATGGACATACAAAGCAGAACTAAGATATCTATTTTTAACTCTACTTTTATGAACCTTTATTCTTTCATTTAAACTCAAACTACTCTGACCTATGTAAACCTTCTTACAAATAAACAAGGAATAAAATATACTACACCAGGAATAGTCTTTCTATCAAAAACTTCTTTTGTATTATTTAATAAATTATTCAATGTAATGCCCCTTTTCCGAGCAATTTTCTTATTTCCAAACAATTTACTATTTCTACACACAATTTTATAAGAAGACAATTTAAATGGCAAAGAAATAAAATCATATTTTTCTTTAACCTTTACAACCTTACAAATATTACTATTAAATAAAATACTTTTAACAAATTTATCAGAGTATCCAACACTCAAGTAATCTTTATAAAATTGATATTTCTAAAACAAAGCTACCCCACTATAATTATTTAATTTAATATTCCTATGACAATAAAGCTACTTTATGAGATACAGACTGATAGCTATCAGGTTTAATTATAGATCTTAATTCTTTACTTTTAACTAAATGACTGCACAATAAACAATTAGTTTCTATATTTCTAATCACCAAAAGATCTAAAAATTTTAACTTACCAAAATCTAACCCCCCTCCTTCTAACACAAATTTTAAAGAAGGATCAAAACAATTAAACTCATATATAAAGGTGTGCATGCATATGCACAGATATTTAATGTACATATGTTAGAATACTCTGGAGATAATAATTAATTATGCAAAAAAAAACATATTGAAAATAGCAACCAGCTAATTTGCATATAAACAAAAGTTTACTTTATGCAAATTAGCAAAACTGATAAAATGTATGCAGAAGAGTTAAGTAACAGAGAAGAGGAATAAAAGTAAACTAGTGGAAAGGTAAACTAGAGAAAGTGAAATTATTCTGGATATTAATAAAGAAGGGCTCTAGTCAAGAATCTAAGTGGACTGTCTCTGAATTAAGATGTGTGAGCAAATTGTGGTACAGAATTATAGATTTAAAAGTTACTGAATAAAGAAACTTTATAGATGTTAATCTCTAAGTAGATATAAATTTTAAAGAGATCTGAACTTTCTAATATCATTATTATTATTCAGAGTAAATAAATCATTGATGTTTTATTTAAACTTTGTTGTTTCTTATTTAATCAAAATATAATTATTCAATTGCCAACTGGCTACATGGCTCTGAGCATATCATTTGGTACAGTTGACCACACAATCCATAAAGTTTGGATATACAAATAGGCAAAGGTTAAGCTGGAGATATTAAATTTAGCAGTGCAGTAAACCAACACTGCAGAACAACATGACAATAAAGTTTTTTTTTTTTTTTTTTAAAAAAAGGATTAAACTTTATTGGTACAAAATGTTTTACAAAGGTAAGCATTGATTTACATAGTATAGTATGGAGATCTAAGATGATACACTGCATTTTTTGTCCATAGCATTTCCAAAAGTTGATCAATCTGTGACAACTCAGAGCATTAGTCCATGAGATGATTAATTATTAAAAGTAAACCTAGGTTACAATTAAGAATTATTTGTAAAATCTAGAGTTCCACTATGAATAGTGTTTTAGTAGTACAATATTGAAAAATCCAATTTGCAGCAGATAAGTTGAGGAATAAAAAAACACTTGAGATAAAAACGTTGTGCAAATTATATGGCAGCCATTGAAATTTCAATAGATTACTATAGAGACTTTGCCTTTTAATGAAAATTCTTAGTTTCACTCAGTTTTGCTGAGTGGATGAGATAGTCTGATGGTCAGGAGGGGCCCTGGGAGCCTAAATTCTAGTTCTGTGAATATGGGAGCTGGGATGAGGGTGCTATGGGGATCATTTTTGATGCAAATTTTCTCATTCATAGGAAAGGAGAAATAACGTTATAAATGATTTTATACAAGTGTTATTGTGAAGTAAGCTGTAGTTTGGCCTAATGATTTTAAGTACAAGTGATTTGCCTTATTTATTGCTGTTATTTTCAATGTGATTATTGATCGGGTTGGTCCTTTGCTGTTCATATGGCTTTTTGTAATTGATTAGAATGGTTTTCAGCAGAGACATTTCAAAGCTTTTTTTTTTCATAGTTCTTCATAAGTCATCCAAAGTATAGTGAATTGTTCTCTTCTGGGGATATTCAAGGCCATTCTGGAGAATGTCAATAAAGTTTGATATACAAAATTCAGGTCAATGGCAAATATATACAAATCATATTAAAAAGATCATGCTTATGAATGAAATAACAGACAATAAACTTAACATTGCTACAATATTATGGATGTCTTGTAAACATGATTTAAATATGGCAAACCATGTATGTGATCCCAAGCCATCCAACGAAATACCCTATGAAAAATTACTAATAAAATTAAATACATATTTTAAACTCATAACATCAAAATTTATGGTCTTCATTTTTGAGGAAGGATATAGTCACAAAATGAAAATATATACAAATATGGCTTGGTTCTATCATTTTTAGCAAAGAATTATGACTAAGAATTTTATTAATGAAATGCTGCTGGATTAGTCATTGGAAAATAAGAGATATAAAACTTAACGAAATATTACTAAGCAAGAAGGAATTAACATAGGAGATAACTATTGTTCAATCTTTAGCTTATAATGCCATGATATACCATTTGGAAACTTTTCAGAAATGCAAAAGAGAGTAATTCTTCGTAAATGAGTATAAATATGCAAAATTATGAAAGATAAGTAAAAAGTTAACAGTGAACTCTCCTATTTGTCATTATTGTAGAAAAATATGATATTTAAAACCTAATTTCACATTTAAAATGAAAAATGTTTTAATTGCAAACTTAAAAGTCATTTGTCAAAGTTATGTAACCCAGGATTTGCAGTGAAAGAGTAAATCAGTAAGAGGAGTGTGTAAAAAGTTGACATTAAACACCTGAGATTAAATGTTAAAATTTTTGATCAAAATATATAACTGGAGATCAATAGTGGAGCACACTTATTTTTAATATCATGGAAAGACTGACTTATAATTCATAGAAACATAAACATAAATGACAAATTGGAAACATGCATGGTGATTGCATTAGATGTAAATAGAAACCTTATAATAATTACATGAATGTTTATAGTATGTATAGGAATGAATAGACATACAAAATAATTATCATTGTACATAGCTGAATGAAATATTAACCGAATATTGAAGAAGTTCATATAAACCTCTGGCAATAAAAATAAATATTGTAAAGAAAGTAAAATTAGAAGCTAAAATAAGGAAACAATTTCCATAGTTTTTTAAAACAAATGCAGTGGAATTCAAAACAAAAACAATTGATATTTAGTGGATAATGGCCAGCAAGTTATATACAGACCAAGGAAGGTCACTTTCATACTTAAGCCAAATGCTGAGAAGGTTTTAAATGAATTAAGAAGTAATTACACTTGTGAAAAATCAGCCTGGGTTATGCCAATAGTAGCAATGGTAAGTGATACTTTTTTTAAATAAGATTATGTAGTTTGGTAGGGGGAAAAATTGTCACACCAAGAGAATTCATAACTAAATTAAAGCATGTTGTTTTTGCAAAATTGGCACATCTATTTCTCTTTCATTTCTTTCTTTATTTAAATATATCCAAAGTGTTTTTATTTTTACCACTTTTTATTTATAATGCTAAAATTTACCATGGCTTTTTATGTACAAATGTAAATATTATGGTACAAATAGATAATAGGCAGGATTATACATTCTACATATGCCTTTGCTAATGACATATATATTCTAATGAGTTACATTAATGCTTTGGAATTCTGATATTTTTTATTTTTACATCTGGTGGAAGTTATTGAACTACTTAAGCTTTCATTTTTGTATAAAATCTCTATTTTATATTAAAAATCCATAAACTGGATTCGATTTTAATTTAATTTTATAAAGGAGTAATGTTTTAAAAAATATATTAGTAATAACAGCTGCAAAATAACATTCTAAATACTTTATGCTTATTTAATTTTTATAAGACATTCATTAATAATTTCAGTTTTATTTTCCCTAACAGAAAAAAAAAAACTTTTTTATAAACTTTTTACTTATATAAAAGTTTTAATAACTACTTTCACCTTCATTAATCACTTTATATTTTTTACAGTTTCAACTGTGCAGAAGTCTTCATCAGAACTCTTTCTAACTCTTAACAACATAAAAATTTTCAGTTAACATTGTTAAGAGATAGATGGAGCTTTCAAGAAGATTTCTGGGCAGTTGAAATTGTAAGAAAATATACAGGAATAAGTTATATTTTATAGTGGCTTGTAAAGTGATTAATGAACATGTAAATGGTATTAGGTAGATATATAAATCAATGCATTAAAAAAACAAAAAACAAAAAGAAATTATATAAAGCTTGTTAGTAAAATTTAAAAGTAGCTCCAACAAGTCTCCTTTACCACTGAAACAACTCTCTTTATCTGATAATGCACATTGATAATATATGCATACTATTTCAAAAATTTCTAATATATGTGATTAATATTATAAATAATTTGATTTATCGTTATAATAATATCTGGACATAAATAAGAAAAATATCCAAATTTCTTCCCAGTTAAGTCAAAAATTTATTTGCCATTTGTAATTCTCCATTTGTATTGAACAATAAAAATTTAAACTGAAACCATTCTCAAAAACATTAATGATTAATATACTTCAAAGTAAGTTATTTTTGTTTTTTATTCTATTGTACTACAATGTAAAAATTGATAATAGCCATAGTCAAGTTAATGAATCTAAAATTTTAATTTGATAGCTTATATTTGTTGAGAATTATTGAGTGTCTCCTTCAGAAAAAACATGGCAGTTACATTGCTTTAGATGATGTCATAGTTACTGTAAATTGCATTAGTGTAGATGTTTTTTTAATAATGTAAATTCTGCTATACTGCTTTTACTGTATTTTTAATTGAATAAAAATCTGAAAAGGTCAGTATTTTATGGACAGTTGACAAATGTCAATGGTTTTTATTATTCTCAAAAAAATATTATTACTTTTACAGGTGTTCCTTTCTTCTTGATCAAGTTTTATGTTAAACTAATCATGTAACAATAGAAAATGTCAGAATTCAAAAAGGTTCATGTAACTCAATAGAATAAGCACATCATAAGCAAAGGCATATATAGAATATATAATCCTATCCATTATTTTTTGTATCATAACAATCATTTTTTTTGTAATAATGGTGAAATGTAAAGTAGTGGGAGAATTAGTGCAAATTATGATATACTTTAAGAGAAGACAATTTTATGATGCATGCATTCTATCTATACCTTCAAATCTAGGTAGAGATATAAAAAATGCTTTGTATAATGTTAAAAATGAAGACATATGTGAGAAACCTAATG
This sequence comes from Epiperipatus broadwayi, assembly GCA_028023455.1. Lineage (NCBI taxonomy): Eukaryota > Metazoa > Onychophora > Udeonychophora > Euonychophora > Peripatidae > Epiperipatus > Epiperipatus broadwayi. Next base: position 5,605,239 of record JAQFVV010000051.1, read on the forward strand.
AAGATATCCAATATAATGGTGAAATAACAACTTCATAAATATTACCAAATTCACCATTTCCTTTATTTTACTATAACTTATATAAATTCAATTTATCCTCTTTACTTTGAACACTTTTTAGCAAAAATCTTTTATTGTACATATATGCATACACAATCTTATGTTTCAACAATCCTACAGTCGTCTTCAGAGCTATAATATAATGATCAAAATAAAATAAAATATACAATTATATAAATAATACCATAAAAATGTAACTATAAAATTAATAAAATAATAATAATAAAATATTAATATTGTATATTTTATTTTATATTAACTGGATTATTTTATTTGGGTTTGATTATATTTATTTCACTTTTATGGTTTGCTAATTAATGATATAAATCAAATTAAAATATCTTTAAAATCAATTTCATGATTGATTTAAATATTCATTTTTTCCAGTTTAAGCATTTTAGACATCTGTATATATAATAAAAAGAGAAAATAAGAGAAGTCACATTTTATGTGAAAATGGTGGTCTTATACTATGGCTATACATCATTTGAATTGCATATTACAACAGTTGCATGAGTTAATCTCAAAATATTATATACGTATAGCATTTAAAAATGTAACAAAAGTAAACATATATATATATATGTCAAAGCGTCAGCCGAGAAGCGAACCCCGGGAAAACTGCTTGTAAGACAGCTGTGCTAACTACTCGGCCGGCAACGCTTGACAAAGTAAACATATTTAGAAAGAAATCGTACTACGATAACACAAAATTATATTTCTTTATTTTTTTTATCGTGACTAAAATGTTGATGTTAAACTTAAATTTCATTACTTGGCAATAAAGATAATTAAAAATACTTTTAAAAAAACGTAGAATCTTTCTGATTATATTTAATTTATCACATCAGGGAGAGAAAAAAAAAACTACATTTAACTTAAATAAGCATTAAGTATCCTTTGATACAATTGTTCAAGTCTGTTCTAAAAAATGAAGGATTAAAATGCTATTAGAGGAAAGACACGTATGCACAAACAACTTGTATACTGTCAAGTTACAGCATATAAAATGAAAACCTGACAAATTTAACTGCCATGATTCATAAGTATTTTAAAACAAAAACAAAGATTTCTGTTGCTAATAAAAATAATTGAACAAAATTTAACTTTCAATAAAATCAACAGTATGAATATTTACAAATTATTAGCATTGCTTCCGAGAATTTCAGTGATCTTATTATTAACAACAAGAATTCTGAAAAAATAAATAAAATTGAAGTGAACCTCTCATGAAACCTTCTCAAAGGAAATAAATAAATTATCTAAACTTAAATCAATAACATTTTTTTAGTTTTAATTTACATTTTAACTATAGTGTGAATATGGAATAAATATCATTGTGTTGTGTAACTGCTATAGTGTTAAGTATTGAATAGGATAAACTATCTCAAACAAGTACATTTTTGTTTGTACAATGATATCCATATTTATGAACTACAGTCCCTTATAGCTATTTAAGTTAGATACCTAAGAGTTTCTACTTAAATAGTACATATGAAATAAGTGCTGGGTTTTGAGTTGATGTTTGAATCTCGTGTCTGGGAATTCTAGCTCCTCACTGAAGTGTCCATAAGCTCTAAACCAATTGGTCTGGGGATAAGAGTTTTTCGGATAGAGATTTGAAATATTTTCTCTTACCACATTTATCAATTAAGAGCTTGTTTGAGCTATTGGTACCTCTCTGTATTCCATTACTGTAAATACAAGCTTATAAAAGTAATGTCACGTTATATATGATTTGCTTTATTGATAATTACATTGTTTTAAATAATCTTTTTAGTTTTTTAGTGTTATTAGTGAAAATAAATATGTAAAAGAAAACATAATTTATAAAGAGTGATAAGAGAAAATTTTATTTTTACATAAGACATTATATTAAAATTATGTATAGTTTTAGTTTTCATAATATTTTCATTGCATAACTGGAATACTATTTATTCTGACTAATTATGATTTATAGATAGTTTTATAAAGAACATATTTTCATTGGCCCATTATTGATATGTGAGGTGATGTTATTTTAACCCCTCAAAAATCCATTATTTTTATTTTATATATATAAACTGATAACTGAAATGTGCCAAAGAATAGTGTTCACTAAAAATCCTGAATGTAAAATGTTATTAATCAATTAAAATGCTAAAATGGCCACTCTTATATAAAAGAATGAACTGTGGTTTAAAATCTGTAGAAAAAATCATCCATAGTAAAAGTATAGTATTTTGAAATAGTACTAATAATTATTCATTTAGCAATAAATTTCCTCCTTCACAGTTAAATATATGTTTAAAAAAGTTGCATTTTATGAAATAGTTACAGACTTATTTAAAACGAAAAAGTAGAATATTTCTTTTCATACACAAACAATATTTTATTTTGCGCATTTTTGGCACCTCTTTTATTAGATTCTAATAGATACAGCATCAGAATTAAGTGTGGGTAAATTAAAATTTTAAGCAGAAACAAGGCGATTGTAATAAAAAACTATTAATAATTATTTATTTAACAGTTAATTTGCTCTGAAATGAATTGATAAAAAAAAGTAAAATGTTGCACACACATGTTTAATATATGTTAAATACATAAAAATGAAAGAATGCCAAATTAGTCAATGATGAAAGAATTAGAGATGAAGTAAAACTCTAAAGCTATAAACATCTAAAAATTATCATTTCATTAACAAAAACAAACTTACTATGCATCAATTTTAAATTTATTTTTATTGTAAAATTATCAATATACTATTATCCATATTTGCTCAAAATATGTTTGAATTTTTATGCATGCTTTTTTAAAAAATTGCATTGCTTTTAATTAACTAGGTATGGTGCTAATTTTATTTTCTTCACTATATTCATAGCAGAAATTAATTACAAGCATAGAAGATGTATTTAATAGTTGAAATAACATCTCAGAATAACATACATATGTATCATGTGCCTCATTTGGATAACAGCAAATTGAGATCGTGGACATAAGACTTTGAAAGATTCAAATTTAATAAGATCTATGGATAACAGCAATTTGAGGCCTTGGACATGAGACTTTGAAAGATTGACATTTAAAAAGATCAAATGATGAAAAACAAACCCCCATTCTTGTTTTATTCATGCAAAAAAGTAGAATACTACTAAAATTTGAATGTTGATAAAAACATTATTTACCAATGTATAAAATTTAATTACAATTCAATTTGATCATTCAACATTCATGTGCACATTTTTAGCATGGCATATCAGGTATGATTTATTAGTGTATTTAAACATTAAATTAATATAACTTCAGTGTATCATCATTTTTAAACATTGTTGATCCTTTGCAAAATGAAAGTCTTTCCAAATTTAATCCAGTATCTCAAATCTCTAGCCTCTATTCTCCATATTACATTAGCAAACATATTTACTTCATCCATTCATGTCTCACCTGGTCCCTTTCTATGTTTTTCACAATCTTCTGGGATTCTTATTAAAATATCAATTGTTCATCTATTAACATCTCTTCTGGAAATATACCCTCCCCAGCTTCATCATTCTCTTAATTCTTTTAATAATAATAGTATTAACCATTTGTTTTCTCACTTATAAAACTTATTTTTTATGCCTTCTAATCACTTTTAACACACTTCTTTCCATATTTTAATGTATGTGAAAATTTAAAAAAATAACCTTGCTCCCCTCATGTTATGAATACATAACACTCTAATGACATAAATCAAGAATAGAGTTGATTAATCTATTCTTTAAGCATTAACTGGTGACAACATTTCCATTGTTGCTTCAGTTGGCAATTTTTGTAATCATTCAACTTTGATTTTAAAATTAACTCTTTATTCCCTCTTAGAATTGTAATAAATTGTATTTGATTTATTGAAAATATAAGATTAAAATAGAAATTCTAACATTTATATTTGAACTTTGCAAATATAGAAAAAAATAGTAAAGACAAATACATATTGAGAACAATAAATTTGTTGCTGATTGAATAGTGTAAAAGAAACCCAAAAAAGATGCTGCAAAAGAAAATTAACAAAATCCTTCTTCATTAAACTTTATTTTTAAAATGTGAAAAATAAATTAAAGTCATTATAATTCTGTTCTAATTTATAAAATTGCACTTTTAATTTTTATAGTATCAAGAATCTAAGGGTCCAGGTTCGATTTCCATGTTAGTACTGTCACTAGTCTGGCCAGAAATACTGAAGAAAAGATTAAAACAATACCTCTCTAACCGGGTTATACTTACCTTAAATTCAATATTCAATAATCTAAGGGTCCAGGTTCGATTCCCATGTTAGAACTGTCACTGATAAGGCCAGTAGCACCTGGAGAAGAGAATAATACATTAAATTTGATATTCAGGAATCTAAGAGTCCAGGTTTGACTCCCATGCTACCCCTGTCACTGGTCCATCCAGCAACACTTGATGAAGAGAGGAAAATAATATCTCTTAAAACATTGTGCATATACTAATTTGTGTGCTATTACTAACAAATGATTGTGATTATTGTGTTTTAAAAAAATATTATCAATCTACCACAATTGCTTTCTGTTTAATTTCTGTTTACCATTATGACTGAAATTATTAACTTATATTTATTAAACAAAACATATTCAAATAATATCAAACTCTAATCATGTTATTTTTTGCTTTTAAATAATTATTATATAAATAATACTTAAAAATAATCATAAATACATTTTTTTTGCATTTCCTATATTAGAAACGGTCTGCTCACGGTAATCTTAAAAATTATTTCAAAGCTAGAGAATAAAAAACCTACCAATCATTGATGCAATAGGCGAAAATAGATTATTTTGAAATTCCTGATAGCTGTATAATACTACCCTCTTCAAACATTTCTTGAACTAATAAGTCAATATACTTTATTTTAGAGTTTTTGTATAAACTAAAAGTACATTCTTTCTAGCTCCAAACATCTTCAAATAAAGTATTTTGCTTGTATTTCGGAATGAATCTGATTTTTAATATCCTTGATTTAATAATAAAAGAGAAATTATTAATTTATTTAAAACATTAAACAAAACGTAACCAGCTTTTGACATATGCTGTTTGTTGATATTACTAACTCAGTGTTGTTATAGTAAGTGTATATGATAATATCAAATCCAAATGCAAGATAAATACTTACCCTGACACCTCTCTGAGGAATGCCAAAGCATGAAACCATGGTCAGGGGTTAGAGGAGGAGTTCCTGACAAAGATATTTTAAGTGCTGACTCTGAATAAGCATTTATCATAAAGCTTGTAGAGGAATTGGCAATCCTCATTGTTTATAATAGTCATCTTATATTATATTTATATAAATGATATAGGCCAGTCTAAGTTTCTATTTTGCATTTGAGTTTGAGATGTCCAGTCTAAGTGTCTATCTTGGATTTGGGTTTGAGATTGTCCAGTCGAAATGTCTATCTTGGATTTGGGTTTGAGATTGTCCAATCTAAGTATCTATTTTGCATTTGGGTTTGAGATTTTCCAGTCTAAGTGTATATCTTGCAATTTGGTTTGAGATTGTCCAATCTAAGTCTCTATCTTGCATTTGAGTTTGAGATTGTCCTCTATACTCACTTTGACATCAGTGAGTTAGTAACATGAACAAACAATCGAAGGTGAAACTTGATTATTTTCTGATTAATAATTATTAATAAAAATTGCACTTGTTTTACATTTAAAATAAATGCAATGCTTATTTATCACTTCCCTTTTAAATGAATAAGTGTTCTACCCATAAAAATGTAAAATGCTAAACATTTCTTTTACAAATAATAAATTGATAATACTGAATATTTTAAAATTAAAAAAATATATATTTATTTTCTTATATTAAGTTTTAAAAAATATATGAATTTAAAGTTACTTATACAGTTCAATAGTATATCAGCAGAAATCTATTTTATCAAGGGTTCATGACATTTTTTAAATTTACAGCTCCCAATTATATTGTACTTGATTTTCTCTAGTATTTAATCACAGACATTCTGAATGAGAGAAAATCTCCAATTGATCCTCTTCATTGTACATATTATTACCTTCACAAAATAAAATTAAATAGTATTGCAATTCATAAATATTTAATTAAATAATAAGCTTATGGTTGTTTTTATCATTTGATTTGGAATAGCTCTAAGAACTTAGTAAAAAGATAATTTGCTGTTATAATGATATAGAATATATAGGGTATATGAGCACAGACTTTCACACTGCCCACCACTCTCCACTCTATCTGATAACACTGATACACCTAAACACATATATGTTGAAAAGATAAATAAACACCAATATGCGTATTTCATGCTAAACCAGCAATCATCAGTTGGTCCAGATTATCATTTCTATACATATATATTATAAGTGCTCAGATATATATTAAGATAGACAATCCTCATACTTTAATGGGCAGGCTTCAATCTACTCCACACTCCAACTCTTCAACGGTCCATCCAATCGAAAATCTGATAATGAAATGCTCAAAGGCCACCCTGATATAGACTAAAATGTCATGGGTTTAGTATTCTTAAGCAACTTAGCCTAGGAAATAATATCAAGAATTTGAAGTAAAGTGTAATCATACTATTATCAATATTTTGATTATATATAAACATCCTATTATTTATTGCTACATATAAAATAAAATTATAATCTCTATTTTGTTATGAAACTAAAGCTAAATTAGATTATAGGGGCTAGACTACAAACCATTCAATGTTCACATATATTTAAGAAAGATAATAAACATTTCATAATTATTGATTGTCCTTTGGTTTTTAATAGTTAGAAGTTTATATATACTATGAATTATTTCCAAATATGTTTTGTAAAATATTTTAATAATAATTATATATATATATATATATATATATATATATATATATATATATATATATATATATATATATATATATATATATATATATATATATATATATTATTTTCAACTCATTTCCACACCGTTTTACAAAATTTTAGATATATCAGTCCTTTCTGGTGCATCATTTTTGTATATCTTCATAATCCTTCTTTTCTTCATAAATTCTCTAGTCTCAGTAAAAATTTTATTGGTCAATTGCTGCTTTTTTCTACCAGCAAATTTTATTGCAGTTTTTAAAAGTGTATCAGTTATTTTCGTATTATTTTCATTCAAATCTAAATCATGTTCAAAATCTACTAACACTTGAAACCTATTTGTAAATTCTAACTTCAAGCCATTAGAATGTTTTTGAAGATTAGTAATATCAATTGTAAATATTGTTTGTTTTAATAATTTTTGTCTCTCTAGTTTTGCATTAACATGTATCTTACATCTTACTAATTGATGATCACTTCCTGTGTTAACATTATTAAGAACATTACACTCTTGAAATATGTATATTCTGTTAGTCAAAATATAATACAATTCTGATGTACTTACATTTAGATGCTTCCATGTCCATTTCCTTTTAACATTTTTCTCAAAAAAAAAGAATTCATAATATAATGTTGTTGTTTTTTTTTTTTTTTGCAAACTTCACAAATCTATGTCCTCTCTCATTTCTATTACCATAACCAAAATTACCTACAGCACATTCATCTTTCATTTGTTAACCAATTCTAGCATTAAATTCTCCCATAAGAACAATTTTAAAATGTTGTTTACTCTGATAAAAAGCCTTTTGTACATCAATATAAAAATCTTCTACTACTTCATCACTATGAGAACATGTTGGGACTTAAACCTGAACTATCTGAATTTAACATCTGCTATTAAGTTGTATAACTAATCTTACCATGTTGTCTGATACACCATCAATCTCCATAATGATATTCTTTCACTCTTTATTTATAATGAATCCTACTCCACTTGTATTTCCAATATTTGTTCCTTTATAGTAGAGTACATGTCCATTATTTAAATCGATTGTCTCTTTGCTTTTTCTTCTAACTTCACAAAGTTTAATAATATCCCATTTAATATAAGAGAATTCTTCTTCTAATTCTTGCAATCTTCCTTCACTTGAAAGTGATCTGCACTTGTAAGTACCTAAATAAAAAGTCATCATGAAATGGCACCTGTATCCACAATCAAGAGATTATTAGCACTCCCCACCTTCATTCACCAACTTCTGCCTTTGTTGATGACTTTACAGCCTCCTGGGAATAAAAGCCATGATTTATTTTTGCATGTCATGATTGTATATATATATATGAAAAACAAAAAAACACAAGTTAAAACTTGCTGATGCTTGTATTTATGACAATAAATGGCGTTCTACCAAAAACACCATCAAGCATAGTTTTTTGTTTACATAAACGTCAGAGCAAGCATTCTCTATCTCTAACTTTAATTTCCATCTTCAGATCATGATTTCAAGCTATTTGCTATCATCAGTGAAGGACAGGAATAAGAAAATAGATCTAAGCAAATAGCTTGAAATCATGATCTGAAGGTGGAAATTAAAGTTAGAGATAGTGAATGCTTGCTCTGACGTTTATGTAAACAAAAAACTATGCTTGATGGTGTTTTTTGTAGAATGCCATCTATTGTCATAAATACAAGCGTCAGCAAGTTTTAACTTGTGTTTTTTTGTTTTTCATAAATGTACCTTTGAGGTCTTTCTTGCAATGATATATATTGCAGAGGCTTCTACTATGTGGTGATGCTGAACTGAGATCAGACCCATGTAGCTATCTGGCTTGCTATGCTGAGTTTGAAGACATTACATATCTAAAAGATTCACACTTGCAAGCTGAATAGAAACTGATTCATAAAACGCTCAGCATTTGTGTTTAGATCTATTTTCTTATTTCTGTCCTTCACTGATGATAGCAAATAGCTTGAAATCATGATCTGAAGGTGGAAATTAAAGTTAGAGATAGTGAATGCTTGCTCTGATGTTTATGTAAACAAAAAACTACGCTTGACGGTGTTTTTGGTAGAACACCATCTATTGTCATATATATATTAAGAAAATATTTATCATTTACATATAATGAGTTAAAAGAAGTGTTCAGATTATTAATAGAGGTGTAAACATAATAGATTAAATTTATTGTAGAATTAAACTTGGTTGGAGTGCTTTTTGTAGAAATAACTTTATACTAAAATAAAATATCCCTATGTGTTTGAAAAGGAGGGATTTTAATAAACATGTTTTACCAAATCTTACTTGTGTATCTGAGACTTGGACACTTAATAGAAGAGCAATACTGAGATTTCAGACCAGTCAAAGAAGTATCAAGAGATGCATGACAAGAAAAGTTCAAAAACACAAAATATATAGGTAAAAGAACCAACAGGTGTTACTGACCTCATTGAAAAAGTAAAAGACTGAAATGAAGCTAGGCTGGACATATTAATTGAAAAGATGATAATAGATGGACAATTTAAATCTTAAACTGGATTCCAAGAGATTGTAAAAGACCCAGAAAGAGATCACATGTGAAATGGATGGATGAAATAAGAAAGTGTGTAGAGGTTATGTGGGAAAAAGAAACTAAAGATCAGAGGAGATGGATTGAACTTGGGGAGACCTTCATCCTGCAGGGGATTGATAATGGTTGATGATATATATATATATATATATATGTGTGTGTGTGTGTGTGTGTGTGTAATATTTAAATACATGTGTATTTTCTATACTAAACAATGCATATAAAATAAACATGAACTCAGACTTTCAAGCTCCCTATAGCTATACACCGTATCTTATACAACTGTTACACATGACCACATATATGTGAAAAACATATATGATCTTTAATAAACATATTTCATGCTGAACCAGCATTCATCAGATTGTCCAGTTCGTCATCTTCACCACATCTATACAACCAGTCACAGTTTATATTAAGATAGCATTAAACTTTAATGCAGAAGTTTCAATCTACAATGAATTACATACTTCTACAAAGACATTACATCCATGTTAACAGGGATAATTTTTAGTTTTTGGTGTTATTAAAAAACTATAATTACTAGTAATTGACAACCCCTCAGTTTAAACAAGTTTTCTTATTACATATAATATTTCTGTTGGTAGCATTTTTTTTTGAAGTAAAAGGAGAATATTTATACATATAGCTATTGTATATGTTTTTTTTTTTTGTAATATATAAATAAAATATCCGTTAATTAAAAAATAAAAATAATGGTGATTTAATATCTCCTTCAGTTTTCTTTGATCACGAAAAAACATGTAAATATAAATTTAAATTTAATTTTGAAAATGTGAAAATTCTTCATGAAGAGAGAAACCATAGTAAAAGAAAAATTAAAGGGGCAATTTTTATAAACAGGAATAAAACGCATTTAATAAATCGACAAGCTTCTAACATTAAAATACGAGATTCGTGGAATTTGAATTGATGACGTTTGCTTCCGCTTTTGGTTTTTGAATTTAATGGCAGTTGAGGCAGGTTAGAAAGTAACCGAAAGTACTTCTGCTGATTTAAGGATTGTTTGTAATTGTTTGTAAACCGTTAAAAATATTATTTCAATTATAATTATATATATATAATTATTAGAAATCAGTCAATACTTACACAATCCAAATATTAATAACAATGAACAATCTCAGCAGTTGTCAAAGCAACCTTCTTTTAATATTATAATGGAATAAATACATGCTAGTGATTGTGCAATGAATACTTGTAATTGTATGAAGTTAACCTTAATACTTCAACAGCAAAAATTAAAAAAAATAACAACACTATAAAATGATATTAAAATGTAAAATATTTTAAATTTATTTATAAATTGACATTCATGTAGAATAATCAATTATGCTATTGAATTAATTTAAACTATTTAACATAACAGAAAGTTTATTTAAAAAAAGAACACAAATAAACAATTATATAATCATATACTAAGAAAATAATTATGATTTTACTATTGATACATATACACAAGGCTACTTTTTTAAAATAATATTTCACACTTATATAGATATGTTTGCAGAATTTAACAAAAAATCAAACTGAAGTATCATTAATACATTCAATAATATTAGAATAATAAACTGTTTTAAAAATGATATATTAAAAGTAAATTGATGCAAATTTCTATAGCAAACAAATAGCATAGATTTTTTAAAAATAATTTTATTAAAATTTTGTTTTATGAAAACATTCTGCAGCTTAATCTAAAATAAAGTTTTTTTTCAACATCACTGAAATCATATGTAAATTGATGTATAAAAAGAAATATATTTTGGAAGTTTAACATTTTAAAAATTAATTTATTAAGGTAGTCCTACCATATTATTTATATTCAATAATATATTATTTAAATTGCTTTCAAATACAAAATAGTAAGTTTGCATATATACAATTATAAATATGCGCAACGAAAAAGTCACTTTCAAAATATTCCTTTGAACGGACGGTGATATTTGAATATCAATGATGAAAATTTATTATAGTTTGCTATTTTCTTTATACATCATATACTTTAATGAATCTTTTAATAAACATGACCAAAATTATTATAATATAAAACTATTTAATATTTACTATATTACAAGAATAGTTTTTGTTTAATTAAGTGACATTGGTTTTGTTTCATTTATAAAACTTTTTTTTACCCCCATTACGAAACAAATGTTTGGAAATACACTACTGTTTTTTTAAATGCTCGTTAATTATATTAAAACGATATTTCCTAAACGATGGAACAAAATTATATTAGTCTTTAATTAAAATAATGTATTTTCTTTTCCAAAATTTAAATTTGAAACAACATGCAAAATAAATATTGATGTGGTACCAAAAATACTTTTTGCGTGATTTATATCAATTAAGACATGGGTTTTGTTTGTTTTTGTATAAATTAAAATATTATTTTAACGTGTGAATATTTATGTAATATAGTATACATCATATAAAAATATATACCATTTTATTCTGATACAATTTCAACTAAATATTACTTCCAATATGTCTATAAAACGTGATTATTATATATGAATTCATAACAAATAATCTTAATTTTGACACCGACAACTGCAGATATTAAATTCACTCAGTACACGACATTGTGAGAAATTCAGAATACTTTAATACACTAAAATGTTTATAAAACGCAAACACATACCTGTATATATTATAGACAACACCATTAATTAATAAAAGTCAACATAAGCTTTTTCACAAATTATTTAATTAAATAAAAGACAAAAATAATGTAAAACATTCATATTTTTACCATTATTTATGCAGTATATATATATATATTAAAACAAAATTGTAATTATAATAAGATTAATAAATTTAAGGTAATAAACTATTAAAAGCAGTCTTTAAATCTGCATAAATACTTTCCGTTAATTTCTGAAACATGCCTCAATTGCCATTAAATTAACATTCAAATACATGATTCATGGGATTTGAATTGATGACGTTTGCTTCGGCTTTGGGCTTTTCTTTGTTAATTTAGTGGCAGTTGAGGCAGGTTTAAGAAATTATCTGAAAGTACTTCTGCAGATTTAAAGACTGTTTTTAATAGTTTCTTACTGTTGAATTTATTATTTTTATTATAATATATATATATATATATATATATATATATATATATATATATATATATATATATATATATATATATATATATGCAATACTATTTAATAAAATATTAAAATTTTATAAAAATATAATAACACATTTATTACAATTATTTTCAAAAAGAAGACAAAATTGTATGAGCAAAAAATCTATTGGATTTTTGTCTTCTGCATTAAAATTACATGCCAAAATTTAATCCACAAGCAATCGACCTTAATTCTGCAAGAAAATCACTCTTCATTTTCAGCTATCTTAGAAAATGCAGTCAAAGGCATAACTCCATTTACAACAAAACAATAAACGTAGTTTATAATTTTTAATATATTTTATTTAATCTGATGAATATCTTCTTTGAATCGTCTTCATCATTCTTCAAGTTAGTCAACTAAGAAAAAAAAAATCAAACTATACACTGTGTGCATATATATATATATATATATATAAACAAAAAATATATGAACAAACTAAGAAAAGTAAATACAAAGAAATAATACTTGTCTACACAACTATTTTCGTAATATTTCAAACAGATGACTCGTTTTCATCAGAAAAAAAAACAACCAAATAATTTTCTTTAAAAATTGAAGATTAGAACCCATGTTCATATCTGATAAAATAAAAAAAAAAGTTTTGTAGACAAGTAAATTGTATGTGCGTCTATATATATAAACTTTTGGGAAATTTTTAAGGCATAGTAGATTTCTACAAAATATTTTGGAAAGCAAAATTTTAGAAAGAAGATTGAGAGGCAAAAGAAGAATATCTTATCTTTAAGCTGTGATCAATGAAACCAAATGCAGATGAGAAACAAACTGCTAGAATGTTGTGACTACAATAGAAGCTGATAAGAATCTTGATGTACATGAAACTAAAGTATATATATATATATATATATATATATATATATATATATATATATATATATATATATATATATATATATATATATTCTAACCTCCCCCTGTGCATTCTCACCCCAAAATATACTGTTTATTACGAATGTTACGGGTTCTAGCTCAGTTAACAAATAAATAAATGAAATATTCAGCATTAATTAAAATGATTACTAGCTCTAATTTTTAAAATACAAATACGGTTCAATTTTTAAAATGAATTAACAAATATTTACTATTTTCATGAGACATGGAGTGACAATACGGGGAACGAGATAGACTACATTGAGACATTATCCACACGATACTACCTCAATGGCATAAGAACACTATTCCCCCTTTTTACTATACCAAATAACTAACTCATAGTATTCTTATGACTTTCTAAGCTCTATTCACTACGATTAAAATAATAATCATATCTTAATCTTCTTTATAACAAGAATCTAGCTTAATTAAATAAAATGAAGTAAAATAAAATAAAATCTCAGGTTCATAAATTGTATTCTAACTGATTTAACATTACGGTAGTAAAATATGAAAAGGGAATTTTATGTCATAATCTACTACACGGCAACTAACAATAATAAAAATAATAATAACAATAATAAATATAATATAATCTTATTTCTTCCTAAATAAAATAAATAAATATGTACGTGGTAGTATTTTAATAATCTGACAACAGAATACGTGTGGCAACATTAGCATATAATTTAATGTAATATTGTGGCAACCGACTTATGACCAATAAATAATATAAAATTATGATCTTTTAATTTTAACATACCAATAAATTCTCAAAATTATTATAACACTTTTATGTTTACCTTTTGTGCAAAATCCATATGTCTGTTTCAATTATAAATGTATCGTGATTTCATGCATCCATGTGGAGAAATAACAATTTAGACACAAAACTTTAAAATAAATTTAAAACAAAGTTTATTAACAACATAAATAAATTAACAATATTTTTACACTATATACATTGGATATCCCTTACTCTCATATCTCAACTTAGTTTATTAGTTTATAAAATGAAATCAAAATATTATTTACTTTTCCTAGTTAAATCTTATTTTTTAACACTTAAGAAAATACAGTATTATTACTTGATTTATTATTATGGTTAGCTTATTACAAAATGCATTTCTTATATGATTATCACTAACACTTTGCATCCCTAATATTATTAAAATTATATTTTTTACAAAATTTACATTCGTAGTAAAACTCTACAAAATAACAAATTTTAGTTTTATATTGGTTGTATGGAATCTTACACAGTCAAAACATTATTCTACATTCGGTATTAGGTTTTTATTGTTCATTGTCCGATGTTTATTAATCCTAATATTCTCATTCAAGCCTTACTTCGGATGATATAATTACAACTATTAATATACCATGCACAAGTATATGTTTATTATATCTTATTGAACTATTTTCTTAATAAATATGCAATACTTATTTTCTAAATATTATTAAAAAAAAATTCATTCAAATTTTATTATCACTTTTAAAATACTTGGTTTAGATTTCTTTTCAAAATCTTATATTCATTTCTGAATTAATTTTACAATGTATTATATGATTCTTTCTCTCTTTATGATATTTTGGACTTTCAATTTTAAAGTTACACAATTCTATACATTCCAGCAAATAAACTATTCTTACATAAACGATAACATATCTTCAGTTCTATTTTATTCATTATTTCTTTGAAAATATCTTTCTGACCGATGCAGATTCACAAAATAAGGATAGCGAAGATAGATGCATAGGATTAAAATACAACTAGAATATTACTCGTCATATATCTTGACAATCATGGCACAGTGAATTAAAAGACACTATAGAGGAGTGACCTTTACCTGTCTACCAACCTCTATCATAGGAGCGATGTTAAAGCTATTTCTTCAGCTTTATTATAACATCAAAAGTTTAAAGATATGCAAAAACACTGTCCAAACTATATGTGTTCAGTCATAGGGCTTAGTTAACTATACTGAAATCACACAAAACTAAATATGATCCAAATCCTTTATTTTTCCTATTTCTTAAAAAAAAACATCATCTTGGTTTCCTCTCCACTAGTACTTCCAAGTCACTATCCGATCTTATTTCTCAAGATTTTTTCTATACTGTACATCGACAAATACATATCTGCATTACTAACAATAATAAAATTCATTTATTTTAAAACTATTCCACTGTTCTATAAGAAAATCTTTTTACTACTTTCCTCCGTATATTTAATCATATACAAACTATTTAAATATCTGAATACTTTATCACATGAAAGTTCAAAAGAATCACACAATTGTTCTGTTAAATTATATTATTAATATACTTTAAATAAATTATTGCATGCATATTCCGAATTACTCCTATCTCATTATATGTTAAAAATGTTGTATAAAATGTGTACATATAATTTAAACTTTCACACTTCATTCTTAGGTCAATAGATGATCTAAAAAAAAATACATTATGCATTATAAATAGCCATTACAAAAAAAAATTACCAAACGACCTTTATCTCCTCGATCGCGTTCCGTAGGCTTCACCATCCATTTGATCCTTGTAGATATAAGATTCACATCCATACACTTTATTTTAAACACTATTTCTATAATTTTATCAAGCTATTATATTTAAATTTTAATATTACTAAATTTATGTTTTATGTTTTCCCTAATCTCACATAACATTTTATATTTTAAAAATAAATTAGTAAAAAAAATATTCCAAACTATATTTACTGTACTTCTTCATCAAATTTCCTTGAAAACCGTTCATATTAAAGCTAAAAAAAATGTTTATTATTTCTTCTTCAGTCACTTAATGTTCTTCTCCCTGCTTGTTCAATTTTAAGGCAAAATAATTATTGCTCTGTTTAATAAATATTCATAGATGACAATCCTTGGTTTTTTTTATAATATTTAATACAATTATTAATTATGATATTAGTTAATCCCATAAAGAAAACTTCTAAATATTCTCTTCTAATATTTTCTGCTAATATTTTCCATGCGACTTTTATGATGCTTCTTCTAGGTACTTTTATTTAAATATTCAGTAAATTTTTCTGTCTCCATGGATCCATTTTCATTAAGTAATTTAAATTTATATTTTCCAAATCTTATCAAGCATTCCTCCAATGACCACTTTATAATATTTTTTAATTCCTCTTAGAGAAAGTTTTTCTGTTCTTTTTTTCATAAAAACACAATAGCTCTTTCATATTATTATTCTATAACTTTTTTCCTTCTTTTAAAATTCTGGTACGATATACTTTGTAATGTTTCCTTTAAAAAGATAAACATTCTTTCTTCATTATAACTTTTACATAATTTTTTCTTTATGATATACGCATCTTAATTTTCCCATAGAGAAGAATAAAAAAAACTTCAGAGTAGCCTTATAAATTTGTGCATCATAAATTTTTCTGATGGCAAGTAACTTCTCTTTTAAGTTTTCCGTATAACGTCCAAATTATATTCCTCTGAGTTACAATTATAAGTTTCTGGTTGAGCATAAATAAAGCTGTATCGAGGCACTTTACAAATATTTTTCCTTTAGCAATATTTTTAGGTATTTTTTTCTGTAGTACTTCCATTTTTACTTCAAGGTTTTGGCTAAACTTGAATAAAATTCCTGGTAAGAAAACTTTTAAATTAGCCCTCCATGTAAAGGCAGTTCAAAATATTATATTTAAAAAAAAAAACTTTTAAAATAAATACAAAATTTTAAAATTATATCACTTTTCTAGCTTACGATCTTATACAGCTAAAAAAATATGTTACTCCCTCCTTCACTTACACATTACTTTCTCCCGCTTCGTATAAATCCTATATTTCGTCTGCTAAAATACCTCCATTGATTGGTTAATTACTTTTTAGCGCGAACAAATTTACACATTTTAGTTTTATAATAGATTAAACCTTTTAAAATAAAGAATTTATGATGTCATGTCTTAAATATTACTTAGAATAGTATTTTTAAATTCAATTATAATTTTATCAAAATCATTTAAACTTTAAAACAATTATTAAAATATCATTTAATATTTCAACTTTTACTTTAACGATAGATAGCAATTATATTTAGTTTTATAATTCACAAACTTTATTATTATATTCTAACAAGCATGTGTGTGAAGGTATATAATATACAGTCACATGATTACTAACTTTATCAGATGATTTTTTAATTTACGTCTCGGTCTAAATTACCAAAACTGATATATTTTATAAAAATTTGGAAAATAATTTAAACTTGTAGAACTAAATATAATTCTCACCATCCTAAAGTTTATTTTAAAATATACTCTATTAATTTTGACTATTAAATATAATTATAACACTACATATAGCATTTATTTAATTTATTAGTTTTAAAATATCATACTCGAATTATTAATATATTTTTAACTATTTATAGCTGTGTTATTTTATATGGCCAGCTTTTACAACCATAAGCAAGGATATAATTAAGCTTTATTTAACTGTTTTCTTTTAAAATAATCCATTACACTTTTATATACCAGGTATTTTCAGCCTTAAATTGTACTATAAGATCTAATCGATCATACAATTATCAATATATTACACAAATGTATTTTAAAATTTAAAATTTTTTAGTAATTGACCATTCTACCTTATTATGACCTATAGATAAGGGCACAATATATATATATATATATATATATATATATATATATATATATATATATATATATATTATATGTATAATTTATGGGTTGATAAATTAATAAGTAATGAATGAATATAATGTTATAAAAAATGATATTTTAATATATTATTTTTTCTTATTAAATAATTAATATATTCAGTTATTTAGTTTTATTTTTGTAAAATAAAACATTAAGAAAGAAAGTGTAAAATCAGAAAGAAAGTGTAAAATAAAGTGATCAAGATTAGTAGATTAGGATGTGAAAATGTACACATGTGAGTATGAATGTTTAAACATAAAACATTTTACACCTATTTCTAGTGACTATAGATTGCCAGCTTTATTGTTTGTGTTATCTGTATCTAAGATTATTTTTAGAAAAGAGGTGCTTTGATGTAATAAAACGTGATTATTAATTTTCTTGTAAAATTGTGACAGACCATCAAACTTGTGATCTTTGATCTTTATTTCAAGATAAGGTTTCCAGGTGGTCCTTTTCCTTGATTAAAATTCACAATAAAAAGAAATGAAACAATATTCAAGGTCAGTCAGTCAATTTTTTTTTAATGTTGGGAAAAAGAGATGTAGCTATCAGTTTTTTTTTAGTGTTATGGAAAAGAGAGTGAGTGATTGATTTTTTTTCACTCTTTAAAAATTGAGGAAGGAGAAAAAATGACTCTTGTTTTAAAGTCAGTATAGATGAAAATGTGTGTATATATAAATAATTCCCAGCAAGATTAAGATAAAGAAAAAAATGGAACAAAATTGAATTTCTTAGAACAAGTTATTAACAATTCTATGAAATGATATTAATATATTTTGCTGTGTATAATACAATGAATTTGCATTGCTAAAACCATTGTTTCTGCTTCTTGAAATCCCCATCATGGGTTAGCTCACTGATCTGTCTATGGACTCATATACCAGTCAAATAATAGCCAACAAAAAGATAGAGTTTAAAGCCAACCACACAAGCTATTTGAAATGCTTCTTTTCTGGCTCCTGGTCTATTATATGCTCATTACCTTTGGATGGAAGGAGAAAGGGGAAGAAGAGGAAAAGAAAAATGTATAAAGGCCTTATAACTAGATTTGATTAAGCTATCAACCAAATTTTTGTTAAAATTTTCCTCATAGTCATCTAGAGTGTCTACAACAATTCTGTTTGAAATGGTAGAGACAAGCAAATCCACCAGTTCATACTTATCTAAAAGTATTTGTAATAACACTTTTTTTTGAAATGGTAGAAGCAAGCCAGTCAACAAATTCAGTGTTATCAAAAGCATCAACAATGAATAATTTTAAAATTGTGGAAACAGCAAGTCACTTAATTCATATTTATTAGAAGGTATCAACAAGAACTTTTTTTTTAAATGGAGCAAAGACAAGAAGTCAGAAAATTCAAACTCGAGACATTTATAAGAAGTAAAAATAATCGGGTAACTATGAACTTTCATTAACAGATCTTTTATTATTGCTTATCAAAAGTAAACATTAATTTATTGGTCAAAGCATTATTTTTTTTTTTGATACAGAAACATTAAAGGCTTGTTTATCGATAGTCATTCTCAATATCACATAACATAACACAAACACAGTTTAAATCTTTAAATTTAAATTTTCATTATTTTTTATTATTTTTTTTATATTATATATTGTAAGATTGAAATGTTTTTTTTATTGTTCTTCAGTTGTTATGATAATGAGCAACCTATAAATATATGCATTTATAATGGTTTTTTTTATTTATCTTGTTGCATATTAAAATTGATATAATGTATTTTATTTTATTTTGTTCAAAGTTGCAAGAATACTTTTTTTATATACATGATTTATGTATTAATCTCTAATATAAAGGAAACACATTTTAAAAATATATGTTGACATATCACAGGGTGTGTGTGCATGTGTAACTGCTTATACAAACACGTCAAAAGAATAGGTTATACATAATTAGTTTAAATATGGTAAATTATAAAGCAAGGCTTACATATGAATGGAAGTGAAATAAAACACAGGTTACATATGAAATTTATTTTTATGATATAATAAGTTAGGTAAGTCTTAAGTAAGCATTCCATAAAATATATTTTTTAAATGTCATTTTAAGCCAGCTTATTTTAAAATATCCAAAATGACAAACTTGTATATAAAATTTTTGTATTAGTTCTATATTTAATTAATGTAATAATAAGCCATTTATCTAATTATTAATTTGATTTTAAAGAAAGAAAGAAGAATAGTATTAATAAAATATAATTATATATCTTAATTGGTTTCCGAGTTGTTATTAAAAATATTGTTGTATTTTCTTCTATTAATTCTATCATTTTAATTGATCATCATCATTCGTAAATATTGAGCAATCACTTGCAAATATTATGCGCTCGCAAAATGTTAAGCTAGCTAGAATATTGAGTTACATTTAAGTATTTAGGGATTATGCTTGATAATAACCAAATTTTAATAATTATAGGTGTATAATAATAGAAAGCTAAAATTATGTTATGCCTATGAGTTTTGATCATCTTCATCAAATAAGAATATTGTATTATTGATTGAAACACTGTTTCAAATGGTACTGTACATAAGTTATGATCATCCTCATCATTAAATAAATTATAATCAGTAAATCTAATGTTTAACGTAATTAATATATTTAGTAAATAGGGGTTTATAGAAAGTTGAATATGACGTGGAGAGATTCATGACAATTATTCATCATCACTAGTATTATTGAATCCTAGTTTTAACTATCAAAGTATTTTAGTAAATAACTATAAACTTATATAAATGCTAGTGAATGTAATATTTAAATCCCATTTTGACAAGGGATGATTTTTAAAGATGCCTATAAGTTTATAAAGATAAATTTATTGTTGTGAGTTCATTATAAAGCTATGGCTGGTATCATCATCACTATTATTATCATTATTATTATATCATCACCATCATCATCATTATCATCTTTCTATCATGATAAATAATTAGTTAAGTAATTAGTTCCATGGCCATCCCCTTAAGTAATGGTCTTCACGATGCTTGTTTGGAAGCCATTAATAAGATTATACTTGTCTGTTCATCAATATACGTAAAATCAGCTAGCAATGTCTATAAGAGTCTTGATCTATATAAATTTTGGTGATACGGAGATCTTATGATTTTATTGACATGAGTAAAATATAAGAGTGTCATTTTTTTTTTCATTAGTCATCCAAGTCATGTGTAATAAAAAATGTACTGAATGAGTTTGAACTCAGTACACTCTAAACAGATATTTATCCAGATTTAAAACAATCTAGTGGCGCTCATGGGAAAACACATGTACTTAGCTAAATTGAATAAAGAGTGATTTAATTCCTTTCCAACTTAATGATATTAAGTTTGAATGATAATTTTATACGTTGTTATAAATAGCACCAGTGTGTGCATGTAACCGTGAATGGTGTATATGCATGGAAAGAGGAATGAGAAGGATTCTTGGTTAAAAGAACCTAGTATTGGAGATAAGCAAAATGCACTCCAGGAACCTCACAGTGGGTAATTTTATTCAGTTGCTATATTTAATATTATTTTATTTGATGACAATGGCCAACATGTTTTATTGTTCAAATGACTTCCCCAATATCTAAATATTTTAAATCTTTAATGATGACAATTTTAATTGTCATTTTATTATTTTATGTATTGAGAAATGAGATAATTTATTTATTTCATTATAAGCATGACAGAATTAATGTTTAGGATAGTTGTAAACGGGCTATAATGTTATATTTAGTTATTGAATTATAGCAACTATCATTTTACCATTCATCAATATATATATTGTAATCAGTTATAAAAGTAACAGTCTTTTAACAGCCTTTTTATCATTCATCATTACAATATTATTCATACTGTTACAAATGACAGATTATAAACATATTTTAATAATTAATAATTTCATCTATATTTTTTTCTGTTACAAATAATAATATCTATATTTTTTTACCCGTTACAATATATATATATATATATATATATATATATATTGTAACGGGTAAAATATATATATATATATATATATATATATATATATATATATTGTAACCTAGTGTTATTGACACTTGGTTTACTTGGCATTATTTCTGCAGGAAAACAATGCTATTCTTTAAAGAAATAAAAAGATAAAATAACAATAGTAATAATTGATTAATAAAGTATGCTATTCACTCACTTTGGCATGTTTTGGGTGAATAACTAATAGATTTAATAACTCAATGTCATTTTAAAGAGAGAACATGAATAATTTAATATTTAGATATTAATAATTAGAGCAAATTAATATGGTATAAAAGCTAAACAGTAATTGATTTGGATGGGTAGAGAGGGAAGTGGATGAGTGTCTTATCATAAAGCACAATAACTTCTGGTAATTTCTTTTTGTAAAAAAAATAAAAAAAATAAATAAATAAATAAAAAAAAATATATAATGTTTAAAGAATTGTACATCACTGATTGTTAATTTAATGTATTTATTATTTTTTTTTTATATTGTCAAATTACTTTGTAATCCAGGTAGATAATACTTAAAACTATATGATTGTAATAAGTTTTTCCTTTCTTTTGTTTATGTTATAATCAAATGATTATTTTTCTGGAAGAGGTCGCTAAAGTAAAAAAAAAAAAACAACAACAAAACGAAACAACCAATTTCATAATCAAGATCATTTTTTTGAAAAAAAAATAGATAGTCTGCTTTTAGTTTTCAAGGAAGGAACAGTGCTGAAATTTGGTAACTCAATTTTTTCATTTTATTTTGCAGAAATAAATGTAATCAAAGTAAAATTTTAATAATATAATGTGGGGCTAAATTTTTTTGATAAGATATCCTGATTTTCTTTGCCATCTACCTATTTAAAGACCTTTTATACTTAAAAGTTTATTGTCTCACGCTAAAGTTCAAAAATGACAGATGTAACTAAAAGAGTCACGAAAAATTATATTATATCTAAATTAAGGAAAAGAAGCGATTTCCAAGAAAAGATTAATTATTTATTAACTTTATGTCATTTATTGATATTTTCTTGGTATAGAAAAAAAAAATAATAATAATTGAAAGAAATATTTTGAAATCAAGGAAAATCAACTAGAAACAGTTTCGCGCTCTTTCTCAATATTGTCTGCCTTTACAAGTAATGTAGTTACATATGTTAAAATATGTTTTATTCATCAAGAATTGTCTGGAAATAATAATAATGATAAATAAGATTAAATTATGCACCTATATATTTTTTTTAAAAAAAATATAAAAAAAAAAATATAAACTTTCTCAGAGTAAATATAGGAAAAGTTATATAGGGGCATTCTTACGGAGAAGTTACCGTTAAAAAAATTTATAATTCATAAAGTATGAACAAAACCAAATATCTTAGTGACTTAATGATAAAAATAAATGATATATTATATTATACATCAGTTGGAATTATTAAAACTTCATGTACACGTAAATTGACTGCAGTTATTATCATAATAATCTCTCGGAAAATTGCGCATTTTCGTCCATAAGTGAGCTAGCTAATAAGTATACGTATCGTCAAAAAAAAATATTGTGTATGTTTATCGTCTATCGTCAACTGTTCGTTATGTTAGAATACGTATATTTTATTTTCTTGGATCCCAAAATTGTAGTAGTTTAATTCAAGTAAGAATTAATCTTCAATTCTGCTATATATTTCTTTACCTAATTTATTAAATGCACAAAATAAGAGAAAACTTTTATTTAAAGGAAATAATACCATGCGTTTATTGTTTTAAACTTGCTTCGTGAAATACAACTGGATAAAGCTCTTCACCTGGACCAGTTGCTCAACAGAAAAACATTTTCTAATGAGAGAGTATGCACTTGTTAATTAATGATTGTTTAAAACTAAGTTATAAATGATATGTATTTTTTTTGTTATATCACATAGGTTAAATTCTGTATGGTCAAGTGATATTTAATAGCCTTGTAATGACAAAGGTATGTTTTAATATAATTATTATAGGTTAAGTTGATATTTAACACGAAAGAAAAAATCTATAAAATATGTTTTAATTATTACATACAATTGTACGTAGAAATTTTGTATGTTAGATACGTAAAAGAAAAATATTTA